>JBBPLV010000022.1:0-66366 GCA_038089975.1 Boletellus ananiceps | reverse complement strand
AGCTGAGCAGAGGATTTGGGTGTGAATACAAACACTGGGTAGTTTCCTAGTGATCCGTGGGTGCAAGAAAGCACGAAGTCAACCTCCTTGCCTGTGTGATCATATTGAATGATCCACAACTGGTCGTCGTCAGCTTCTTGAGGCGAGTCCGACGCCTTCCTCGCGAATGGGAGAATGATGTTCCCCGCTGGTTCGTTCTTCATCAAGGTGGCCCAAAACTCCGGCGGAAGGTCAGAAGGGACACGGTATGCCTCAGAGCGGAAGACAGTTGACATGTTAAGAAACTCGATGTGTGATGAGGGCCATGTTCTGCTCGCCCCCACTTATATGTGGGGAGGAAGGTTTCTGGAGGTGAAGGCAACGGAGATACGCATCGTTCAGAAACGATGTTTGAACGTTCAAGCCATCCTGCACAACGATAATCGATGACGGAACGTCGGTAACGTTTACCGATTTTTGTCACGATGAGGATGAGATAATTAGCAGCATTAGGAGCCACGGATGATGCAACGGAAGAACGTCCTGTAGCACCGCAGGAAGGGGGAACATTGCCAGAAATTATCGTCGAACGGACTCCGTGGCGGCACAACGAACTGCAGAGGAGCTAGAAAGTGCGGTCAACACTCGACGTTATGATTAAAACAACAAAACCTAGGGAAAGTTGTCGATGCGGGACCGTTTTTCGTAGTTGTTCATGGGAATCGACACGTTCCAAAAGGAAAGTCGTCGCGGCCAGTGGTGGACAGTGGCACGAAGAGCTGGTTGTTTTACTAAGAAAGCGAGTCTCTGACTTGCTATGGCACCCCACCCACAAGACAATGCGCACGAAGTCCTGTAGGGGGAATGGCCACGAGTCAAACGGCTCGTTGACAAACGATGTACATACTAAAATCGGTGTGCTACGTGTCAACGGTACCCGTTTACTATTTTCACGCCGCCTGCGGTCCAACCACCGGGAACGTTGGAAGGAACGATACGCTCGATAACGTTCAAAATGGCGAGTAAGCGTTCTTCGTTGAGTCTACGGCCGACGAGTTGGAGGCTGATGGGGGCATTATCATACGCGACAGGGTCCCATTGTTGGGCGATGCGCGCCTCTATCGTGTTCCTCGGCCGCTTGTGAATGGAGGGGGCATCGTAAGACTGGGAGGCGGTGTGTTGACCGACAGGAAAGACGAGGGCGGGGAGGTCTAGCAGGTTCCAGTGGGATGAATAGCCCCACCAAGAGGTGGTATCGTGAGGAGGGGCAAGAGTGGGAGCGACGGGACAGAGAATTGCATCGACGGGACGAGGAGCAGAAGCAGCGGTGTCGTTCCAGTGCTGTAAAGCGCGGGCACGGACGGACTCGCGCTCGAGGTTGAGACGGAAAATCTGGTCGACGGCGAACGGATGCGGGTGCTCGATCTGGTCGAGGATCCACGTGGTCTGCGGCACGGGCAGTTCGCCGCCCTCGCGCAACACGTGCTCGTACTCGGCGCCGCCATCGAGAAAGTAGAGCTTGAGCTGCCCGGTCGGGGTCAAGTAAGCATCGGCCCGGATGCCGAGGATGCCGAGACAGACTCACGATCAGCTCCCATCCTTTTTGATGATCGAGTGGCTGCCACGGCACGACGTCGTGGCCGGCTGCAGCGAGCGCTGCCGCGTATCGCTTCAATGCCGAGGCAATCGGCGGGTGCGGCGCAACGATGCCGTCGTCGTAGAGGACTGCGATCCTCAGCCGCTCCGGCAGCACAATGTTCGTCTTCCACGGCATTTCCAACAGCGGCGGTTCTTCTAGCCACGGCTCCGTGCCGAGCATCACCCGGCAGAACAACTCCAGGTCTCTCGCCGACCTCGTCAGTGGCCCCACACAGCCCACAATCGCATCCATCCCGTTGTGTGAGCCGAGCAGCCCAGAGTGCGGCAGCCGCCCCACAGACCCCTTCAGCCCATACAGCCCGCAATGCGCCGCAGGGATCCTTACACTTCCGCCGATATCCGTGCCCACTCCCAGTACGCTTCCGCGGCACGCAATCAGCGCACCTTCCCCCCCGCTGCTGCCCCCGGATGTTAGGTTGCGGTTGTACGGATTGACCGTCCGTCCAAAGATGTTGTTGTCCGTCTCCAACGACTAGGATGGACGTCAGTCCCTCTTTGCTCCCTTGCGCAGGCTATCTCACTTACGAGCAAGGTTTGTGGGTTTTGCGTTTTGACGTATACGATGGCTCCTGATTTCCTCAGGATGCTCACCACAAGCGCATCACTGTCAGCCACAGTTTTGTAAGCCCATGCTGAGTGAGGTATCATCAGTTGCCGTCCTGTGTCAACACGTTGCTTTACCTGCATAGCCCGCCGACGTGTCCAGTCCCTCGACTCGAATGTGGTCCTTGATCGAAACTGGTAGACCATGTAGCGGCCCGACGACCTGACCCGTCTCCTTATAATGCCGATCTAGTTCCGCAGCTCGCTTGAACGCGTTCTCGAGACAAGACTCGGTCAGACAATTTGTCACTTCGTTTGCCCGGATCGCCACTTTGACAATTGCCGTCAGGACGTCGGTACAGCTGAATGCGCCTTTCCGGATAAAGTCCAAGAGTGCAGTAGCATCGCAGTTAACGATCAACTTCTGTCTATCGTCCAGCATCGCTTGGGGATACGCCTGAACATTGGCAACGTCGTCACCGGGCTTGGGATCATCGTCAAGGCCAAAAGGGACTTTGCGCAAATCATTTCTACGATCGTTCTGCTTGCGTACAGTTACTTCTGTGGCTGGCAAAGACTCTGTGCGGAGCATCCTTGGATGACAGATTGGTGAGTGGCAAGCACGGGGCACGGGCAGTTCTGAGGTGAGGCTGAAGGCGATGCTTTTCAGTGATGAATTTTTTTTCGTTGCTGTGGATGGGATCAGCTATGTGTGCGCTGTATTTGCCAAGCAAGCTTAGCTTCCCGATGACATGAATTTCCCTGATTATCGGGGCTCGTTTTGCAGGGAAGTCCTGACGACCGCTTGAAAGCCCGACGGGCTTGTGCCTTTAAATTGTCAGATATCGGTAACACTGAATTTGGAAGGCACTGGACACCGAACACCCAGGTAAACAAATAGATACCAAACCATTGCCGGTTTCATGCGAGCTGGTCACATGGGAAATTGCGCTCAAACACTTCCCCACTTGCCAGAGCTTTAGGAACGGACAGTTAGCCGTGTAGCGACCTGTGGAACGAATCATGAGCCAAGGTAACTGCGATGTAGTATGAAAAGAAGAATCACAAGCCATTGTCTACCTTATTTCCATCAGCCCCCACATTCGTAATGTCTTGAACAGAAAGGGTTAGACGACACAAGCGGATGCGTATAGCAGCATCAGAGTGCGCACAGGCTGGGAGTGTACGCAGTGAACGTGTGCGTAGGTGGACGTGCGTGTAGTGCTTGTTGGGTCGAATGGGCCACGGATTGGTACTTCAAGTCTGCAAAGCCGTCTAACAACGTAATGTTTTGACGACGCTTTCTTGAGCGACGATTGGTTCGCTTGCAACCAAATGGATGGAATTGCTGATGTAAGCGCTGAATGAGCTGCTCAATGAGCGCTTAGGTTTGCTGATGGCCCCCTTAGTGCAGTGCAGATCGGGGCCAAAATGCATAGTGCAGGGGCCATTGGGCGTGAGTAAGCAAGCAGAGGCCGTGCGCGCTGGGGGGTGGGTAGTAGACCTAGTTATCTTTACTCTACTTTTTCTCGACGGACAGTGACATGGTTGGGTCCACGAACGAATGGTTGACACGAGACCATTCCTGTTAAGACGGGCACTGGAGCGGGACAAGCGAGTGCCCCGAGCACGATTAGCGGGAGTACCGATGCACAGGACAGGCAGCTCGGGAACTTGTGGGCGAGCACGGAGAGAACAGGATGCCGGTCGTCGGCCGAGAGTTCAATCGGCGCTGAAATCCATTGGAGTGTCCGGTGTCCAGCGCTTACCCACTGGATGGCTCCTGCGCTCGCCCGCCCGCACACCCACCTCTCTAACCGCGCAAAGATCCGCGCCGCGCTCGACCGCAAGCCCGTCTTCAAGAGTGTGCTGCAAAATCCCTTTCAGATAGGCTGGTGCGCTTTCGTTCCAATTCCACCAGACCCCTCCGTCAACGCTTTTCAGGCCCTCGATCCCACCAAACGTTCAGAATGTCCTTCTGGCTCGCCTTGTCACTGCCCTTGAGAATGTTCCGTCTCGCACGCACACTCCTCGAAAAATCCCGCTGAAAACGGCCTTTTCCGGCCGACAAGGAAACGAGCCTATCTCCGACGGTATCGGCTGTGTCTCACAGGCACCAGACCAAGCGCCCGTCGTCTCATCACATGTCGTCGGAATCAACGCAGTGACCAGGGCGCTAGAGTCCCAGCTTCTTGCCTCTCGAAAAACTGTCGCCATTCGTGACCCCTCCCAAAGTCGCGTTCATCCGTCACCCCCTCCAGCCCTATCCCCAATACATGTTGTATTCGTTTGTTGCGCTGACCTCGATCCACCCGCACTAGTCGCGCATATACCGCACCTCGTGGCCGGCTGCAACTCCCCGAGGAATGCAACGCATCCAATCAAGCTGATCCCTCTCCCAAAGGGCTCAGAGCCAGCAATCGCTCAGAGTCTCGGTGTTCGCAGAGCTGCCGTCATTGCGTTCTATGTATGGGATCTTAATTCCGACCGCAGAGTTCCATTCCTCATGACTCCATTCTGTAGCATGGATCGCTTCTGTCCGAAGCTGTCCAGGACATTCTCGATTCTGTCCCCATTCTATGTGCCTCATGGCTCTCTCCCTCAGATCCCCAGAGTACCTCGGTACTTGTACCCGCTCATATCAAGCAGCTCCCCACGACAGCCCCGAAAGACATGAAATGCGCAAGAGAACAAAGATCGAGAGCGAGGGTGGCGGCAAAAAAACGCGCGTCAGGCTCCTCTCGGTCACTGCACCGCAAGTCTCGCCTAACGTTGACGACCAGGTCAGAGGGTGCTACATGAAACCGGAGAGGCTTGGACGATTCATAGTTGTCTTTGAGCGGACAGCTAATTTCCGCTGTGTGACCGTAGACGAGTTAGCTCGCTAGATACAACCGGAGATGATACGCGACTCTGGCTGGTGACTTCGACGACTTGTCCCAGGGCCACACTCGGGTCCTTGTCTACGGGTCATCGCGACCTGCCCGCTGTTCTTGTCCGCGACGATCGCCTCTGTCCATCGGCGATGTTCATAGCCATCGTAGGCACGCGGGCCGCTGGCAAATCGGCTGTTGAGAGTTATCTCGTCTCCAAAGGTTTCACCCCCGTGCGCCTCGCTCGGACAGATTGTGTCCAGGTCAGTCTGGCCCGCCTCTATTGATGCGCCATATCCAACACTGCCTTGGCATGCACAGCCTAGCGTCTCCGCGTCTGCTGTACAACTTTCTGCGTCTCCGGAGTCGCCCTCGCTCTCACTGGCAGTTACATCTGAGGGCCATTCTTTTCTCAAGACAGATCCCGCAGGGTTATCAACATCTCACTGTTCCCATCCAGTGGCGTTTGCTTCCCCCGAGGACCTTCTCAGCCATGTCACCCGAAACTGGCAATGGGATTTCGTGACCGTCGACTTGACCTCTAGTCCGCTTGTCACCCTTTTTGCTAAGCGACCCTTCTTTTTGCTGGTGAATGTAGATGCACCGTTGCTACAACGTTATCGTCGGTCGCAGGGGTATGTTCTCGTGAAAAGAAAAGTTACCCAGGCCATGCTCGAACAACTTCAGACTAGGTCTTCTATCGCTAGAGGAATTTGTTCGTCAGGATGACGAGTGCGTCTTCGGACCCAATGTGGATTCTTCGAGCTCAAACCACCAAATTCCTTCGCCCGGTCTACGTGGAATCAATCATCTCGTGAAGCTAAACGTCACCAACTCCTTTCAGTCATTATCGGAGCTTCACCTCCATCTGGAGTCACTGGACATGACACACACCGAACGTTTGCGTCCCCGATGGGACACGTATTTTATGGCATGCAGCGCTCCTTCGATGTGTTTCAGCCGGAATCAACGACCCCCATTTCTAGACGCTGGCTGAGTTGGCATCGCAACGTTCCAATTGTATGAAACGCAGAGTGGGTGCAGTCTTGGTCCGCGATAATCGCGTTGTCGCCACAGGGTAAGTCACTCGTGGGTCCCGTCATGTCATCTCCGATCAGATGCTCGCTCAAGGTACAATGGTACTCCCCGTGGCTTGATCAACTGCCATGACGGCGAGGCACACCGATTGATTCGCATTCGTGCTACTGATTATGACTCTAGGTGGTTGTGCTCAATGCAATCAAACTTCAAGCGCAAATGATGCGAATTGTCTGTGTCTGCATGCGGAGGAGAATGCCCTCCTGGAGGCAGGTCGTGACCGAGTGGGCACCAATGCGATATTGTATTGCAATACGTCGGTGTCCCGTCACCGCCTTGTTTCATCCGTTCTAACGCCACTCTTCAGGTGCCCGTGCCTCAGGTGTACTATCAAAATAGTCCAGTGCGGCGTGAAAACAGTGGTTTATAATCTGAGCTACAAAGTGTGCGTGTCTATCGTACAACTTTTTACTGCTGATTTCGAATATGTGGGAGCAGAGATGAGGAATCGGCAAAGCTCTTCCAGCAGGCAGGCGTAGAAATTCGGCGTCACGTGCCGCCAGGTGCACCATGAACTTGTGGCACAATCTTGTCCTCTTGGGTGGCCAATAGGGTTACACTCTCAAGATGATATTCACATTACTGTCGATATCCCATTTCGTGTCTTTCAAGAAAGCGACATCACCTGTTAGACGCCCTGACGTGGCCATGAGCGCTAGCCAGACGGCGTCTTCATTACCCTCCGCAAGCGCCTTATATAATTCCCTTGCACATGTTTGCAGCTCCTCGTGCGCCTCGTAATGCAGAAAGCGCCGAAAGGTAAGGATAACGTCCCACCCCGAAGTATCTCGCATGTGGACTCCAGCTACCGCCGCAGTCATGGTCTTCAAGATCGACCGGTATAATCTGTGGGAATGTGTGTACGTTGACTCTGTTCCAACGGCGCCACGCCCGCGGCGCGCAAGAGCATTCTGTCCGTCCGCGGCTTCTAGTTTTGTCAAGATGGCGGTGAACCGAGGCCAGATGTCGTCCCAGATCCTCCTGTCCATGAAACTACCCACATGACTAGTCAATGATTCAACCAATGCTGCCGCAGCACTGACTACGAAAATTTCTGTGTCACTGAGCCGGTTCAGGATGTACGGCCACGCTCGATGGACAGAAGGAAGAAGCGCAGATTCAGACAGTACTGGCGTGGCGGATTTCAAGAGCAACAAGATGCGAGCACGGATGACTGGTGAACCATGAGTGAGGAAATAGATTGACCGTGAAATCATTTGCTTTGCCAAAGCCTGTGCGGGTGTGAGCGGTTCTTCCTCTGGGTTATCTTTCTTGGTCAAGTCTCCTGTCCCTTCGCCTTCCCGTTCCTCAAGATCACCCCAAGCCTGGTGCGGGGCGGGTCCGTGGTCAGTATCATCATATTCCTGTGGTGGATCATTGTGGTGAGAGACCCAGTTTAGGAGTGAATCCAGACTCTGGACTTTCAATGGTGCGAGAGGGTCCTCCTTGGGTCGGTCTCGGACGTGAAGCTCGTCACTTTCGATGACTTTGATGACTTCCCCCAAGACCTCTACCAAGCCCTCGACGAGCACGTCGTATCCATGGTACTCGTCGAGTCTGTCAAAGCACTCCTCCACTACGTCTCCCGCTTTCTGGACAACGTCGCTACCGACCAGTCGGACCAAGATTGTCAGGACCTTGGTAGCGTCAACGTCTAACCATCGGCGGCCCAGACGACGGGATACTGCGTCGAGAGCATAGTCAAAATGTTGGAATAACAAGTTCGCAGGCGAAGCGTAGGAGGTCGCGTTCGCGATAAACGTGAGCGTGGCCAGAGCGGTCAAAGAAAGATGCGGCGTCGGAGAAACGACAGAGTGAAGGATGGGATAAAGGACGTGGACGAGAAGCGGCGTAAACTTGGCCTGCAGGATGCCGGCGCTGACTGCGAAAAGATGAAGGCAAAATGTCTTGTGTAACACAGATTGGGAACTCCGGTCGGGGAGAGTGAAGCGACGAGGTTCTGCAACATCCGCGGTAGCCCGTATCACGGACAGCCCCTTCGTGAATTTCATTGGCGGGACAGAGTCGTCATCTGGCACATCAGACGGGTGGTTTGCGATGACCTCGGTGGGCTCAACGGTCCACAGTTCTGCGACGTCACGAGCGAGTCCTCTAGCGAATCTTTCGAGTTGCTTGCTGTGTGCCGTCATACATTCAGATGATTGATCCTCACTGTAGAGATAAATACCACTGGCGCCCTCCAGCAGTTGGCTTGCACACCAAAGTGCCGTGACGGAAGTGTGCGACTCGGAGGTCCGTCCTGTGCTGACAAACCACTCTATCGCATAAAGACAGTTATCGCCGCTTGCGCGACCTAATGCTCTGAGCATCCTTGCGAGAGCATCCCTGGCAGACCTCGAGAGGACATTTCTGAACATAACTTCAGGAAATGTGATCCTCTCTGCTGATCCAGTTTCACCTTCGAGGAAGAGTTGGGCACCAGGTGCATGATGAACTGTAACAGGAGGGGTGCTGAATTCCAGGACTGAAAGTAAGGTCCACCCCCATCGTTCAATACCACCGCTGGGGCCAAGGGGGAGATTCAACCCGAACGAAAAGGACGAAAGCCAAGGGGTCTTTGAAACAGTAGATTGAGTTAATCGACAGATTGCTTCTATCTGACCAGCAATGTGTTCCACTTTCGAATCTGCCTGAGATGCGATCCAACGAGGCAAGGAGCTGAGACCGTCTTTAGCAATCTGTGTCAGTGTTTGCAGTAGCGAGTGGCGGGCCGAAGTGCACGAGAGAAGGTCAAGTATTGAAGTGCTTGCGGAATCGGCAACATGAGGGTAAGACGAATTGGACAGCGAAAGTAGCCACGACAGAAGGAGAGGCTGTGACTGCGGGAGGGTCAATGGTGTTGCAATTAATATTTCCTTTGCCATGCTTGCTAGCGCGGCCAAGGCAGAAGGGGTAGGATGATTGACCAATGGGGTGAGTGTGTTCAATGCGATATGAAGCTGAGAGGCGGACGCCCTTAGCCAAGGAGAGGTGCGGGTGACTAGGTAAGGCACCGATGACGTTGGCGGTGACTCTGCCTCTGGTGCATCATTGAAATGCGCAAGGTCTTCGAGATCGACCACACTACGAATTGCCCCGTCTGCGATGCAAACCGCATCTCCAATGGAGATGATTACTACCTTCTGTATGACGACCAGAGCCCCTGCAGCAACTTCACCATTGGCCCAGCTCTTTCTCTCCTGGGAGGCAAGGGCAATCCGAGTCATCGTGCTGACAACACCTGGTAATACTGATGGAGCGAAGCGGGTTGGCGCATAAACGCTGAGGACGGTGTCCAATAATTGTAGCGAGAGTCGTTGCAGGGGGCGGTGAAGTGACCTAGCCGTCGATAGGAGTGCATCCACAGTCTGGCCGATGACAGGCAAGAATCGAGTGGAGTGGGCATGGGCCTGGAATTGGGCGAGGCGCTGTTGTGCAGAACAAACTTTGCGATCGGAGGGTGCCTCTGAATCCGCTCGTTGACGAAGGAGCGCAAACAGGCATCGGGCAGCAGCTTCCTTGGTCTCGTCGCTTCGATCCTTGCCCTTGCCCTTGCCTTCGAGACCACCGACGATAGAGTTGCACAACATGAACATCTGGCTCCAGATCTGGAGGTCACCGGTCCACCACCACGAAGCACACAGGAATGCGAGTACGTTGAGGAGCCTCTCCATCACTTGGTCAGGAATATTGCTTGATGGGTTCCGGCGCAGGATCGTAGATAGAGGGAAAAACACATACGAAGCAAGGTTGGCGGAGAGCGTTGACTCGGAGTGCTGTCTGAGAGTGTCTTCGAGGGCGGAGAGGAGCTGCAGGACGAGGGCGATGTTCGGAGGTGCGAGCTGGGACTTGTCGAGCAAGGACACACAGACTGGTTTGAGCTGAGCGTGATCAGCGACGGTCGTACCGTGCAGACTCGAGCGTTACCTCGTCAAACAGCTTTTGGTGTTGATCGTCCATGTTCAAGTGACCCACGCCTGCTCTTCCCGACCATCCATGGCCGTTGCACCAGAACGGATCCTCCTCCTCGATTCGTACGACTCCTTCACGTTCAAGTGCGTCCTCCTTCAAACCTCGCTGTTGCCCGATCCGAGTCGTCACCACCCAGTCTCGCGTCCCTCTGTCGGAAAGCCGCGCCGTCCGGTCAGATCCACATCATCAAGAACGATGAGCTATCCCTAGCAGAGCTACTGCCGTTCCTTCGGTACTTCTCTGCCATCATCGTTGGTCCTGGTCCCGGATCCCCTGACGTGGCCGTGGCCGTTGGAGTCATCAAGCATCTGTGGAAGCTTGACGAACACTACATGCTGCCCATCTTTGGTGTGTGTCTTGGACTACAGAGTTTGGCTACAGAGCACGGTGCAACAATCGAGAGGTTGCCTGTCGTAAAGCATGGCCAAGTCTCTCTAGTGGAGCACACAGGCACAGACATTTTCAAGGCCGTGGGGACAGTGGAAGCCGTTCGTTATCATTCCCTCCATGCCCAGGTCAATGGACTGGACGATTTGGAAGTGCTTGCATGGGCCTCTGACGATTTGGGGATAGAAAAAACGGTCATGGCACTCAAACATACCAGGCATCCATTCTGGGCCGTCCAATACCACCCCGAGTCTGTCCTCACCCGGGGCGGGGGGATCGAGGTGATGTCGAACTTTTGGCGTCTAGCTCGTTCCTGGAACGCTACCCGTGGTCGTCGTGTTCATCCTTGGGACTCCGAGTCTGCCGCAAGGTTTGGCGTATCCTGGCCGAATCCATACCCATCTTTTGCGTTTACTCACCCTTCGCTTCCGAGAAAAGTCCTTACATCCACCCTTCACCTCCCGGGTGTGAACACAGTGGCTATTTGCGAGCTTTTCGGCGCAAAAGACGAATCATCTCCGTTTGTAGTTCTGGAATCCCTTGCTCAACCTGGACGATTTACTATCATCGGCTGCCCCCGCTCGTCCTCTCCCCGTATCACGTATTCTATCTGCGATACTCTCCTATCGCTTCACATGGACAATTCAGTTTCCCACTTCCATTTACAACCACAGGATGTTTGGTCTTGGCTATCCTCATTCATGAGCGAACGTAAAGCATGCAATGGCGCATGCGACTCGCCCTTTTGGGGTGGTCTCGTTGGCTATTTATCTTATGAGCTCGGTGTCACATCGCTTCGTGTGCCCTCAACGGCAGCTCCCGCGGTAAGGCGTCATCCAGACGCCAACTTGGTATTTGTGGAACGTAGCATCATTCTCGACACCAAGACGGACATAATTTATCTTCAATCTATTATAGACAACGATCGACAGTGGCTCGCAGAAACAGCAGCAAGACTCAAACGTATCGTCCAGCAGCACTCTGCTTATTCGTATAATAACGTCCCTTCTTCAACGAAGGTGCGGACCGGTACTGCGACTGTAATCTTACCAGACAAGGAACTATACATTTCTCGGATCAACATTGCGAAAGAGTATCTATACGCAGGGGACTCCTATGAATTATGCCTCACAGCTAATACGAGAGTCGTTTTAAGCGACCCTCTTGTTCACAATGCTTTCCAACGCTCTTCGTCGTGGGAGCGTTACAAGCATCTCCGGGATCTGAATCCGGCACCCCACTCTGGGTTTCTTCGGTTGCATCCTACGACGCTACTGGCTTCATCTCCGGAGCGCTTTCTTTCCTTTTCGCGCCCACCAGGATCAATGTATCAACTACGGCCCATCAAAGGCACCGTTCGAAAAGGACCAGCTATCACGCGTGCTATCGCAGAGCAAGCGCTTCGAGGGAGCGCGAAAGAAGTCGCAGAGAACCTGATGATAGTCGACCTCATACGCCATGACCTCCACAGGGTCGTTGGTGAAGACGTCGAGGTGACTCAATTCTGCGCTGTCGAGGAGTACAAGACCGTCTGGCAGCTCGTCAGTGTCGTTCAAGGGAGACCTGCCGACGGCGCTGATGAGCTAGACAGCCGGCATGCCAACGGTGCCCTCGGTTGGGAGTTGCTGAGGGGTAGCCTCCCGCCAGGTAGGATTGTGTGACCCTATGCCACCTGCGCCATTTGAACCTGACACCTCATAGGCAGCATGACCGGAGCCCCTAAGAAGCGTAGTGTCGAAATCCTACAAACCCTCGAAGACAACGAGCGGAGCATCTATTCAGGTGTGTTCGGCTACTGGTGCGTAGGGGGTAGTGGAGATTGGTCGGTCACCATTCGAAGTTGTTTCAAATACGACGATCGGTTCAACCAGACGTCTGTACCGTCATCCCTAAAGACTGCGGAGTCGGTGTCAACTACCGACTGTCACGTAGAAGAATGGGTTATGGGTGCTGGTGGTGCCATCACTGCGCTCTCTAACCCTCTGGCAGAATGGGATGAAATGATTGTCAAACTTCAAAGCGTTCTCCCTGTTTTTGGGATTGGGATTCCCCGTGGAAACTGATTGTATCCATTGTACACATCACATACACTGATCAATAATTGAATTCAACTTCAGTTGCGCAGCGAGGTCGTAATCAAGCCATAAGGGCTATGTCTTTGAGTTCACTGCGGTGCCACCTCAGTCGTAAAGGCCAGCGAAAAGTAGGGATTACATACTTCTGGACTTGCTGTCCAACTCTCATCGGGGGATACAAGCTCGCGACTTCTGCTTCGGACACCTCACCGAGTACTTTTGCACGTTCTATCAATGTTGGGAGCGGGGAGAGATCGTAATCAGAAGAAAGGTGCCAGAAAAAGGTCGATGAGATTCTGATGAGAGGCCGATCCGGGTGGTTAAGCCTGCGTTTCGAAATGGTCTGGAGAGGGTGTCTCAGCACAAAAGGAGTCGTGTGTCTTTACAGGACTCACGTCGACAGTGGCCTCGTTCACGACCACTTCGTGGAAACCAGCCCTGATAAGCCCCCCGGTAAGATGCTCGATCTGTTTTCCTGCTTGCACAAGAAGATACTGTCCAGTTGGAGGAAGTTTAACGGGGATACGCTTTCCAGTGTTCCGCGCCCAAATGTGGAGGCCGGGGTATCGCGAGCGACCGTGGATGGTGAGACAGTTGAGATCGGTATGGAATCCTGCCAAAATGGTGTCTTTTTTGCCGTATTTAGTGAGATCAGATGCAGTAGGGCCGAGTAAATGCGATCTGTGTGGATACAGTCGTGCTGTAATCATAGTCTCGTATGGAGGCGTATGTACACCTACCCGTATTTCCCTGCCTCCTTGATAATGTGCTGGGGGAGTCCGAGGCCAATCGCGGTCATCTCTGCAATATTCTCGACGCTTGACAAAAGACGGGTGTCAGTAACAGAGCGAGGTGACGAACAAGTGCCATACGCATCCTTCATGCGCTTGCCCCACTTCTCCATGGTGGGCTGCCAGATATCCTTAAAGACAGGGGCTTGAGGTATGACATTAGGTGCATTTAAGACGGGGTACTGTGTCTCGTAGGGAGGCGGAGTGCCCATTTTCCAAAAGAAACGGCATTTAGGGTCTGGGTGGTGACCGGAGATGTCCAACGGTCTCTCTGCGGGATCGAGGCGGGCAATGACGCCGAGGCAAGGCTGGTGAACGGCACACTTTGGTTTCTCAGTGTTCTCGAGGGTCACGCCGACCTGATATGAAATCTCGGGACGCTCGTCCTTTCTGAGTTCCTGGGGCGGTTGTGCAAAGTAGTCCTCGACAAGATCGAGAAAGGCATTGTTGTCCTCGTCTGACACACGGGAGTCGTGCACGAGGAGGGCGCCGTACGTTATCAGGGCGTTGGCCGCCTAAAGGGGAACGTGTCACTGACGACCCGGAGGCAGGGTTTGGAGAGACCTTTTCGCATTCGTGCAGCACACGCTCGGAGCGGTCGTGGTCGTGGCGAGCAAGGAAGAGGTCGAGGTCGACGATGGGCAGCGTCTCTGAGAGGGACATGATGACGAGCGGTGTCGGCACGTGCCGCATTACATCTTGCCTCGCCCCACCACCACGGACGGCCCACCATGTTGAAGGTCTGCACCGCTGCCATCGGCTGGCCAGATGTCTGATCTATCGCACAGATCCTAAGTATGAAGAAGAACGAGGACGCGGCGGCCAAGAAGAGGCCAAAGACCAGCGCCGCGCAGATACGCGTGCAAAAGGGTCAGTCCCAACCGTCGTCCTGGACGCCTCGTAGACCACGTCAATCTATCAGACCTGACCGAGCTTGACCTGCCGCCGACGATGAAGACACACTTTCCCGACTCGGCCGATCTCCTCAACTTTACGCTCACTATTACTCCAGACGAAGGTGTGGAAACAGGTCTCCTACGTAGCTCAGACGATTTACTTGCAACCCACACAGGAATGTATCACGGCGGGGCGTTCGTGTTCTCGTTTACGATCAATAACAATTACCCCCATGAGCCACCAAAGGTTAAATGCACACAGACCGTACGCCCTTTCTGGTATCTTTAGTTCACGAGATGCTCACGGCACAAAGATATATCATCCCAACGTAGATTTAGAGGGTAATGTCTGCTTGAACATTCTTCGGGAAGATTGGAAGCCAGTGCTGAACTTGAACTCGGTGATGGTCGGATTGCAGTATCTGTTTCTGGAGCCGAACGCGGATGACCCATTGAACAAAGGTGGGAAGACACGAGCGATTTCAGCCGCTGTTTGTTGACGAGAACACAGACGCAGCGGAGGAGCTACGGAAGAATCGAGAACTGTTCGTCCAGAACGTCAGGTCTTCCATGCGGGGAGCGCATCTTAAGGGAGTACAATATGCGAAAGTACTTGTACAATAGCCCTGATGCATCCGGGAGTAGTATTAGAGTACACCATCGCACGCACTTGATCACGGTTCGACGCTAGGAACAGGCAGTGGTGGGAAGAGTCAACTGCCTCTGTAGGTAGTGAAAGAGTACGGGCTGATCAAGAGAGGAATGTGGTAATGTTCGTCTGGGTTCTCGATTCGAAAGGGGACCTGTGTAGCCGGTCAGCTGGGAGGAGACATGCGTTGGGCTGATGACCTCTATCCAGGGATAAAAACAGGATCTGCCCGTCTTTTCAAAATAACCTTGGGGCTTGAAAACGATCTTGTAGATGCCAGCGGTGATTTGAAGAGAGGGTGCCTGCTGTGCTCCCTCGGAGTCGCGCGGAGGGAGGAGGGTCATGCAACGGCCGTCAGCATCAGTAACTCTGAGCGCGATGGATCAGCAGTCGATCCCGAGAAACAGGACGGAACTAAACTGCTGAGAGACAGGATCGAACACGCCGAGTTGGCCACTGTCGTGATAGCGCTGGAGATGGACCTGGACACCCTCGGCGGGTTTCCCAAGCGAAACATCGAGGACTGGGGCTGTCAGTGGGGAGGGAAGAGGAGGAGGCGGGGCTGACCATGGCAGGTGATGGGACTCTTGTTCATTTTGCTGACGCTGCGACGCCCAACGCGCCGAAGACCACCGCATCACGTGAGTACGGGTCACTCGTCGCACTCCGATCCGATCGAGAGACTAGACATGTCCTCGCCGCCGTTGGGCAAACACCTCGCATCGTCTGGCACGTCCCTGCTCCCCCGCCCGTCTCGTTGCTCACCACCACCTGGCAGACAAGAAGACGAGAGATAATGCCGTAAAACGTCTCGCCCTGTTCTTCTCCGACCCCGAAAACGATACCCTCCCGGAACTCGAGATCGCAAAGTTGTGGAAAGGCCTGTTCTACTGCAAGTTTGTGTTCCACACCCTCTCCAGTAGCCTCACATCTGTTCCAGGTTTCTGGATGTCCGACAAGCCCCGCGTACAGCAGGACCTCGCCCAGGAGTTGGCCGAGCTTCTCCTGACTATCACCACCGTCTCGTCTTCGCTGGCCTTCCTCAAGGGCTTCTGGATCACCACTGTCAGGGAATGGAACGGGATAGACCGCCTACGGCATGTACCATCTTCTATCCCGCTCGTCTACTCAACTTTCTTGCAGAATGGACAAGTACTACATGCTGGTCCGCTATTTCCTCAACGCCTCCTTCAGGCTCCTTATACGAACTAAATGGGACCCCACCGTACTTGGAGAGTATACCTCTATACTCACACATACAGGTGGCCCACTCTGGTACATCTTCTTTTCCCGCTCTTGTTGACCAATTGACCAGCTTCCACAGCCCCACCGACGCACGCGTGCCATCTGGTCTTACTTTCCATCTGGCGGAAATATTCCTAGAGGAACTCGAGAGGGCCATGTCCGCTTCCGACTCTCCCCCTCCCGTGCCCATCCTCGCGCTCGTGTCCCCTTTCATTTCCCTTGCTGCCCACACACGGGCAAACACGACGTATAAGCATCTCGAGGAATCGTTGTTCAAACCGTTGCTTGCCGCATCGCGGCCACGAACGTCAAGCCCTCAAAAGCGTGCACGAGTCTCAGCCCACGAGTATCCCTCGATCCTTTCCAATGCCTGTGCAGACGTTCCGTACTCAGATGGTCCGATAGCTCACAGCACACTACGAGAAGCTATCTTGCAAAACCTGTTCGCTGTCGCGAGCGCCGAAGATACTAGGGACACGAATCGACGAAAGATGTATGCACTTTATAAATCCGCTGTAGAAGAGGACGAAGACAGTGTAGGCTGACAGTTGCAATCCATCCGCTACTTTGTACGACACTGGTAGACACTAGAGTCTGTCGTTATAGGTCCGGTAATTCGCGTTGTATCAATCTCCGCCATGTTGTCTCTCTCCACCACTCATCCAAGCTTTCAATTCGATCCCAGAGTGTCTCTTCGTCAACACCATATATCTCGTATTTTCCACCGTCGAGAGCGCAACCATCACGTCGAGCCACCTCGATGGCGGCTCTGTTCTCACCACTGTGACGGAGATGTGCCCCCTGTTCGATGCGCAAGACAAAACTTGTATCTTGACTCACCTGAGGAGCTCGAGGAGCTCTTGTCGCTCCGGGAAAAAAAGTCGCGGTTCTAAAACCGCTAAAACGGCGAGTGCCACGCGAAACAGAAACGAGTCGCCCTCTAGCATCATTACATCCCATATTCTGGCGCATGCCTCAAATGGCAGATGGTCCAGAAACAGCGGCATTAGCCAGCTAGGGAGATATGCAGCAGGTGATATCTGGTGCTGCTTAAAGTTAAAGTATACTAAGTCCGGGCAAATCTTCAATGCTATCGCACGTACACGCAAGGCATGACTCACTCTTTGGCATGCTGTCCGCCAGCAAAGTGTCGAAAATACTGACTCTCGAGGTCATACGTCGCACAAAACGTTGAATTATGAAGCCCTCACCGATAATATGCCTCAACCTGGGCACTGTGGATCAGTCAGACTCTGTCATTTCTCATCAGTACAACTCACGTCTTCTTTTGTGTTTTCTTCCCCGTAAAAAGATCTTAGACAATGTCGCTCAAGCAAGTTTCTCATTACTACGAAGCCTTGTGGTGCGGGCATGTTGATGAGGATCATGGCGGCTACCCTTGACGCCCCAGGGGTGTATCTCAGGCCTTCGTCCGCACGTGAGACCACCCATGCGTAAAGCAAATCTTTCAAGTCTTGGTAGAGAGGCCCACTTTCCGGGTGGAAAATGTGAAGAGCAGGAAGTGTGACAAGTATGTCGCCATCGATCGCTTGAAGAGTATCCTCCGGAAAAACACCCGAAGACAGAGCCCGTTTTGCGCGCGAGAGGCATGTGTGGTAATTGTCTAAAAGAGATCTAGACATTGGATCAGAATTCTTGTCCTTTGACGACCGATGTACCTTTGCTGAGAGTCAGTGCATTGCCTGCAGCACGCTCCCACATCGCAGCGCGCAGTTTTGAAGGAACTCCATTCCACCATAGCTTGCGAAGACTAGGATCTCGATGTGCGACGCGCCAGTCAGGAACTACCGCCTTCTCCCATACATGAATGGACTGCTCTACCCGGAGCTCACGAGCTAACTTGCGTTCCTGTAGAGCCTTGCGCCGTTTTTCTTCTATAATTCGGACTTTTAGCAAAAGGAGAGACGGGCGAGTCGAATCGGATCTACCTGCCGCCTGACTCTGCTTCATCATGGCTTCCCAGTCGGCGAGGTGCTTCAGGTCTTCTTGCCGGCTCTTCGGGGGATAAAAGTGGGGCCGTGTCTTGCTTACCACCTTCTGCAGCATAGTCGGTCCGGTTGAACGCGACGGTTGGTAACTGGGTTTTTGCGAGACTATCCTTTGGGCTGGGAGAGAAGGGGAAGTGGTCGCCGGAGGGAAATCCAGTGGCGACGACTCGCGATCCGGGGCTTCAAAATATTGTGTCCCGTCAGAGGGTGCGGCGCCATCCTCTGCCTGTTCTACGACAGAGACGCGATTTGATGGGGATTCAGAGACGTCGATGTGCACCACGGGGTGGGCGGGTCCCTCCTGGTCGTAGTCCCGTCCGGCACGAGGGTCTGCCTGCGCGACGGGAGACAGGTCGTGTGATTGCTCTGGGCCGACCGGGGCATGCGACTGCGAGGCCACGCTGGCCGAGTCTGACGTGCTACCGTCCAAGTAAAGCGTGGATATCGAGGTATCGGGCTCGTTGACGGAGCTAGTCTCTGTCGCTGCCCAGTGTGCTTGGTCGGCAAGATGTTGGTGGACGACTGCAGAGCTGAACTGGAAGGACTGGTCGTCGCTGTCGGCGAACGCATCGTCCAGAGCGAGCTGGAGCTCAATTCCCTTGCCCGGTTGCCGTTCCAGGACATGGGAGCTGGTGGTGGACATGGTGGCGGCTGTCGAGCGCGACCTTGGCGAGCCATCGCCACCATCGTCCTCGCAGATGATTGCAGAGGTTCTGCTCGTCCTCGCCGGACATTCTTCCTCGCTCTTCACGCCAGATTACGACCTAAATCCCGCATTTCGCCCTCTCCTGCACCCGGGCGAGGAGCAGTGTCTCCGAGTGCTTGGCCAGATCGCCCTTGGGTACCAGAGAATCAAAAGTGCCTCCGAGGCGCTGTCGCGGTCGCGCTCGAGATACGTCTGCGCGCTATGCGCGGCGGTCAACCAGATTCTCAAGGACGACTACGAGAGTCTCGTCGTGGACACCGAGGCCAAGATCCTCCACCGCGATCCAGAGCTCGTCGGTCAGGCGTTCTTCGTCCCACTCGCCGCGGTGCGGGCAACCTTTGCAGAATGGGACGCGCCGCTCGCCGCACTCGAGTCCCTAATGACACAGCTCGAGGCTGGAGACCA
This sequence comes from Boletellus ananiceps, assembly GCA_038089975.1. Classification (NCBI taxonomy): domain Eukaryota; kingdom Fungi; phylum Basidiomycota; class Agaricomycetes; order Boletales; family Boletaceae; genus Boletellus; species Boletellus ananiceps. Next base: position 47,079 of record JBBPLV010000022.1, on the reverse strand, counting down.
GTGGCAGCCTGGTCCTCTGATCGACCTGTTGCTCACCCGCTCAAAGACAGGCGTACATCGCATCTCCCAGATCATGTCCATGTTGGCAATCGCGGTTCAGCGCACATGGTGCGGACAGCTGGCCGCGCTCCTGGTTCATGGATCCCTGTCGTCCATCGATCCCCTGGCGTCGGACAGCTATACGCTACTCGAAGGCTCAATGCCCTCGTGCATATCTTACCAGTCGCGCGAATCTATCACCTATGTCGGACGAGCCATCGCAACGGTCAAAAAGAAGAAATGGGTGAATCAGATTCCACGGGAACAGGCCCTCAATCATGCCAGGTTACTGGATACCGTGCTGCCAGAGGACCGATACAAATTTGATCTGGTCATTTCTCAGATCCGGACAAACATTAGCGAATGGCTATGGCTAAACGTCCTCACACACAAGGATGTAGAGGAATCTGTGGTGTCGCTGTGAGTGCATCATTGCCCTGGATCATGGCAGTGCTCACATTTGTAGAGCGAACTACTTCCTTTTGCGCAATGGAGAGTTCAGTCTTGCGCTCATACGAGACATTGAACACCTCAAAATATCCCGCCTGACCACGCGTTCCGGCGGCACCTCCATGATCAAGGAGCAGGATCTGAACCTTGCCCTCCTCAGAGCATCCCTCGGGACGACAGCCCAGCACGACCCGTCCCTGTTGAATCTCCAATTTCAGATGCCGTCAGGGCCAATCCGCCCCCTGCTCCCGTCTCTTAGCGACAAGGTGCTCTCGTCCTCGACGACGAGCAATCTTGGAGAGCCCGCTTTGTTTGATGACCTCCTTTTGGGGACTACTCTCGTTCTCACGTACAAGGTAGCTTGGCCGCTCGACCTCTTCCTCCACTCTTCAGATCTGCAGATCTACTCTGCATTGTTCAACTATCTCTCATCATTGCGCAAAACGCACACCCGGATCCACACGTGCTGGACATCGCTATCGAACGCCCAGCGTGCCCGACGGAGATGGACGGGCCTTGGGGAGGGAGGCACCACGGAGGACGTCGAGGTACGGAAACAGCTGCTCCGTTGTGGCTGGGGTGTGGTCAGGGACATGGGATGGTTTCTGGATAGCCTTCTCGGGTACGTCATGGTGGATGTCGTCGACGTGGAGTTTAGGCGGTTTAAAGAGCTGCTCAGCGGACAGCAGCATCCACGATCAGAGAGCGCTGGACGGACGGGGGACAAGGTTTTGCACAGCGGAGGCGATGGCGACGCAGGTGCGAACACCGATCGTGCATCTGTCGACTTTACGACACTGCGGAACCTCCATACCACCTATCTAGAGCGTCTCGTGACAGGATGCTTGATCTCGCATCCGACACTCTCCGCCATTCTCCGGCCTATTTTCGAGGTCTGCGAGCAGTTCGTGGCACAGGTGGAGCGATGGGGTGGGGATGTGCTTCCGGCATTGCTGTTTGAAGGCAGTCTCGCGGCGGGTGACGACAGGGTGGGCGTGATGGTCCGGGAACGGCTGGGAGTGGTGGCGGAGATCAACAAGGTGAGCGTGGTGTGCGCCGGGCAAAGCGTCACTCAACGCGGGTCAGAGTCTGCACACGCTCCTGGATTCGTTCTACGAGCAGCTGTCGCTCTCGACGTGCCAACAACCGTTTACCGTGGCGGGAGACGCGTCCAAGTCGAACATGATGGCGAGCACATCGGTGGTCCAGCGCACAGTTGTGAGAGGGCGGGGCGAGTGGAGCGGGGACGTGCGGCGACATGTGGAACGGCTGTTGCTGCGCCTGGACTTGACCGGGTCATGTTCGAGGCGGGGGTCGTGTTTGGACGAGTACATACAGTAACACGAGAATCCTACTTAATCCTTATGTCCTCCGCTTCTCGCCTCTCCCAGCATCTCCGCCATCTCTCAGCGCCTGTGTCCATGGCTACCCGTGCGTCGTCCCCGCCCCAGGCCCGTCCGCCCACCTCACCCCCCACAGAATACACCCCGCGTCTCATCGGCGCACCCAACACCCTCGGTACGCCCCTCTCCGTCGCCACACACCGCGGCGCTGATCAGATATCAGAGCACAGAGTGTACATCGAACAAAACCGCCAAGTCCTGTCCTCCTGGCACGACGTCCCCCTCTTCGCCGATAGGAACAATGGCGTCTTGAACATGATCGTCGAGGTTCCTCGCTGGACCAACGCCAAGCTGGAAATTTCCAAGGAGGAGCCCTTCAACCCCATCAAACAGGACATAAAAAAGGGTCGCCTGCGCTTCGTCCGCAACTGCTTCCCTCACCACGGCTACATCTGGAACTATGGTGCTTTCCCCCAAGTCTGTTTCCCCATCTCAACCGTGCTCGTTTGCTCATCGTCGACCTCTGCCAGACCTGGGAGGACCCGTCCAGCGTTCACCCCGAGACCAAGGCCAAGGGTGATAATGACCCACTCGATGTCTGTGAAATCGGCGAGCAGGTTGGTTACACCGGACAGGTGAAGCAGGTCAAGGTCCTTGGTGTCATGGCCTTGCTCGACGAGGGTGAGACAGACTGGAAAATCATCGCCGTCGATGTCAACGACCCTCTCGCTTCAAAGCTCAACGACATTGAAGACGTCGAACGTCACCTTCCTGGCCTCATCAGAGCTACCAACGAGTGGTTCAGGTACTTCTCTCCCCGCGCGTGGCTGAAAGAGTGCTTGCTGACGGATCGGTCCCAGGATCTACAAGATCCCCGATGGCAAGGGCGAGAACGCATTTGCTTTCTCGGGTGAAGCCAAGAATAAAAAATATGCAACCGAGATCATCCACGAGACTCATGAGGCGTGGCGCCGCCTTATCGCTGGCGAGACCCCAGCCAAGACCAGTTCATACGATCTCTCAATGTGCGTTCATTTCAACTTGCCACAGTTCATGGGTGAATTCACCCGTAACCTTCTAGTCGCAACCTCACAAACCAGGGCCCCGGCTTGACCGACCATTACGATCCCTCCTACACCAGCATCCCTCTGGACTCGAGGCAGCCCCCCGCTAGCATTGACCCTTCAGGTAAGTTTGGTCCTCGCCTTTGGTCAGCAAACTCTAACGATACCAGTCTCCAAGTGGTTCTACATCTCGTCTGTCAACCTGTAGAGCCGTTTGGGGACACTTCGAAAGGTCGTATATCACCCTTGGTCATTGTCTTGCAATCTCATTTGACCCAGTTCCACACGGAAAGCTGTGGACGTGATGTGTGTGAATTGATTGGACTAGAGCTACAAGTGCACAGAAACGCGAGAAGCAAGTAATATTCTAAAGACACCTCAGTGTCTTGGCTTTTCAAGTCCTTCCTGCAATGATGGATACCGGCAGTAGCGGTCGGAGATGGACGTCACAGTCCATGTGCCTGTCACATTTATCAGTACAGTGAAGTCCATCATCTTGAGATCACAAATATACCTTCAAGCGCTGAAAAGATGGAGTATTCGTGGGTCATAACGCCCGAAACGGTGTGGGTCTCGAGAACCCTGCCAGGTTTGCCTCCCTTCTTTAGGCTGGGCTCCGCACGTTGATATGTGAAGGTGAAGGGGGGCTCGCCAATTAGTGTGAACACAATCTCGGCTTGATCACCTGTAAGCAACAATGAACACTGTAATCGGCTAGGACAAGAGCAACCCACCCTCATGTATGTCTTGGTATACGCGTTTCCCGTGGCCTACCTGGGCAGATGGTAACGGGTGGATGTTCGTGCGCAGGTTGGCGATGGCGGCCTTGCACATTTTTTGCTGGTGTGCAACAGAGCTGACAATGAACTCGCCACTTTGTTGCTGAACAATCGACCATGGGGACGTTTTCGCTTCTTGCGTGTATGACTTGCCGTTGATCCGGTATCTGTCACACAGTCCATGAGCAATGTCGGCGCACACCGTGCAAGTACCGACTTACCCAATCGTCCACGGTGGTGTCCCCTCCAGCTGGAACTGAGTCACATCGCCTGCGCAAAAGTCCTTCTTGTCCAGGGGAAAGATGGCAGCCGTCTCGGCGACGTCTATCCAGATGGACCGCCGCAAAGGGTCAAGTTCAGCCTGCTCACAGCGTGAAGAGTCGTGAACGGCCTCGATTGTTACTTGATGGGGTCCAACGGACGTGAAGTGGTAGGACGGCAAATCCAATTTCCAAACCTTGTCGCGTACCTCCACGGCTTCATGATGTACCTTACTAGCAGCAAGGTTTTTTATCGATAAGTGGAGCTGAAAGGGAGGTGTACCCTCGAGCGCGATTGTACCATCAGGTGATGGTGGATCTCGAGGACTGAGGACATCATTGAGGCAAAAAGACATGCGATTATCATTCTTGAATTTTGCGGAAGGCTTAGGGTGAACTTCTTGCTCAAAGACCAGCCTCTCTGAACGTGGAATGACGAAGCCCTTGTGCCTGTGCAGTGGGTACGCCGCATCACCGACTTGCTTCACTTCGTAATATTTGCGCCCAGGGCTGGATGTATGAAGTTGGAAGCGTGTTCGCGGCTGGATACTACTAAAAGTCGGTTGGTCCAAAACAATCGTACCGATACCTGACTCGTCCTTCGTCGCAATGTTATACATAATCTGGAAGGGAGGTCGACCTGGGGGAAGGGAAGTCAAATCGAATGCAGCTTTTGCTGCTATTTTCCCTTACCTGTCAGGTCCAGGTCAACATGATCATCAAATCCTTGGCAAATAGGCGGAAGTATGTGGGAGCGATTATACGTCTCAAATATCAATGACGTTTGCGGGTCCAGTCTGGCAGACGGACGGGGAACCCAATCTACGTAATATTCATTTTCGTCGGCAATGACAATGCCCGGACATTGCGAATCCGACACCTAGCAAGATATCTCGGGAGCCAGCGCTTCACAACAACAAGTTGCCTACCTCGAGAAGTTCATACGAACCCTTGCCTTTGACACGAATATGGTCATTGGGAGAACGTAAATGTGCAATCTGGACAGAATCAGAGTCTTTGGCATGGCGGTACTTGATGGCCCACGGCTATTACGATAACGTCAATACCCGCTATAAAGCCTTGCAAGGAGGACGTACCCCATCGCCTGTAAGCCGTAAAGGTAATTCGGTTTCAACGTCCTCTAGGATTGTGACTTGATTAATACCGTTCTTTATATAGAATTTGGCCGTGGGCTGTTGAACAGTGTGACAACTCCCAGCGCTGCATGATAGTAACTAACATACCTTCGCCCTACGGACATTGACGGACATGCCAGGTACAGAGATAGAGCGCTTACATCCATAAACATCCTCGACGCTCACTTGCAGAAATGAGGGGTGAGGAAGCCGGTTACAAGACCTGTAGAAGCTTACCTAGATCTACTTCAAACGTTCCACCATCCTTATCTATCTCAGAAGGAATAGGTACCTGTATACGCGAAGGCGACGATTTTATGTCACGGATCTCTAGGTGATCAGTGGCATGAGGGCCAACAATTTCCAGTTCCAGATTCCACGGTGCTGTTCCCTGGGGCAGTGATTTATAAATGCTACTCCGAAAACCCTCAGGTGACTCACCCTCAGGTCCACTTCGACGTCAACCATATTTCCAGAACAACTGTTCACGGTGCGCTTGGGACGACCGGTACCAACCGTTGGAACAAAGTCTGCTGCTGCCAGAGGGTGAACGATCTGGTCAATGCTTGGGCCCTTGAGCTCCACTTTGTTGTAGTTTGCATCGCTCAGGTATAAGAATGTATAGAAGTAATGGCCACTATGTTCAGGCTGTAATGTAAGTTCGCCCCGCGAACTGGTGAAGGTTTTGAAGAGGTCACGTGGTTCTTCCTTGTCACGCTGTGTGCGATAATAGGCCTGGAAAGGAGGGGTCCCGTGGAAGATGAGAGAAGCTGAGACACCTGTGTCACCCGAACTGTGGATGGCGATTATCGCATCCAGTAGTACGGGACAGATGAAGGGCACACACCATTCGTGAATTCGTTTCCATTCGATCTCGGCCGTTGGCAACGGTTTTTCGATCACTTTACACGTCTCTGGGTAGAGGACATCACCCTCGCACCACTGTGAGACCTTGAGCGTATGTATCTTCTGCAGACAGAGATCAAGTTCGCACCTTTCCCCGAATTCCGAGGATTGTATATTCTCCCGCAGCACTAGCACTTATACTGAGAGCGGATTGCTGGGTCTGGAATAAATCCTTCCATGATTTGATAGATTTGCTGCCGATTTTACCATCTTTCAATGGATCAAACTTGATGTCCACGTTCCATGGAGCATCCAATGGATCCGAATCTGTCACCTGGAGAGACAAGGGAGCATCGGCACCGATAAGCTGGGAGACTGGATTTCCTGGACCACAATTCTGGAAAGAAATACGGGGTCGTCGAAGAATATTTAGCGAGTGTACTGTTTTCGAATTCAAAGCCGTGTCACGAAGGACGGTTTCACTGGTAAAACCCTGATCCAGTGGAACGACGTTACCCACGCCATCAATAACACTCTCCAAGACGATCGTGATTCTTCCCAAGGACTCCACAGGAAACGAGAGTGGAACCTTTAGCATTTGAGGCGATTTTGAAGAGGTTCCAACAACATTACGAGAATCTCCATGTGAACGAGAAGACGATGGGTTACTGTCTTCGATGCCTTCAACAAGGAAGCTCTCCTTTTTTCCATCGACATACTTGGACCAGCGAAGGCTGAGAGGTGGTGCCCCGCGAATATCAATGGTCAAGTCAACCCCTGAAGTATCCCCTTGACAGCGAACCGCACTGGCTGACTGGACAATAGAATCATCTGTATAGAATGCAGTAGGGCATGGGACGACCGTGACCTCCAGAGGGTGATCAAGTCGGGCGACCACCCCCGAGCTATCGAGTATTCTCTCTAATCGGATAGTCCCCGGCTTGGTCACGCGAATATGGATCAGCGACTGGGTCTTTTGTAGCTGAGGATCAGATGGGGACGGGATTTCGTCATCATCATCTTCATATTCATCGTCGCTGGAGCGAGCCCGAACGGACTGAAGGCCCTCGAGTCGTGCCTGCTCGATTGCTCTGAGGTCTTTCCCACTGAGTTCAATATGCTCCACGCGGCCAGTGCCAGGCAGACCCTCGACATAAGTCAAGGGCGTAAAGGAGTACCGGACATTCGCTGGAGAGGTGTTGTTGACGAGAATAGGAACGAGGACGGAGTGTGAGGGAGGCGACAGACAAAAGCTGAGCGCGTCTGGATTCAAGTGTGCGGTGCTAATTGGTGACATGCGGACTGTATGTTGACCAAGCAAATGCGGATGACCGCGGGGAGCATCTGATAGCATGGAAAATAGACCAGAAGGGGAAAGCAAGTCAGTGAGGCGGAACTCTTCAGGGGTCGCATGCAAGTCGGGATGTTCTGTAGGACATGTGAGCGCGTTTACGGCAGAAGAAGAAAGGGGGTCACTTTGTATTCCTTGGTATCCATCAGGACTGGAAGCACTTGAGCCAAGGTGAAGGCGTATGGCACCAAACAACAAGCCATCGAAGAACCAAAGGGAGAGTATCTGGAGAGCGACGATGGCCTTACTATAGGTGAGGCGTGGTATTCGAAGCTGCGAGAGTAGAGCGACATATGCAAAGTCGAGGCAAAACCACTTTCTGCCACAAGTATAGGAATTTGGTTCGCCTGAAGCCCACAGACATCGGAGGATGTCGAATGCCTTGACGGCCTTGGGAAGGGTGAGTAGCGGGACACAACGCGACCGAGAGGACCGACCTGCAACAGACAGCCGAGACTGAGATAGTAAAGACGCTGCGAGGGCACGTCGATGAACCGCTCTGGAACGAGCGGACGCGCCATGGGCTGGAGGAGAACAAGGAAGGGCACGTGACGACAGTGCAACGGCTGAGTTCGATCGCGACTTGGACATGAGCAACATCCCAGCGCTCCCCTCCATCGACGGCGATCTCCTCCTCGACGTCCTCACGCGCCAGCCTCAAAGAAACAACTTGTCGTCTTCAGACAGCTCTGAGCATGGCGGGGCAGAGCGTCTTGCTGAACTCGGCCACACCGTGCTCAGTATGGTTATCATGTACATCCTGTTTCAACGAACGCCTCTCATCTCTGCCTCAGACCTCTCCGTACGCTGTCTATTTGATACTGTTCACGTCCTCACGAACTTGCTGCAGGAAAAGCACAAAGAACTAATGGACGATGCTCGCATCAAACACTGGCTCACCTGTTACAATCTCAAGTCCAGGGTGAGAGGGCTCGACGATCGGTCCAGGCTGGACGATCCGATCGTAAGATAACCCTCTCACTTCCCGTGAAGTCATTCATCATTAGCAGGAAGAGCGTCTGCTATTTAGCTCCTATGTGGGAGCAGTGTATGTGCAGAAAGGCCTTCCTCCGCTCCTCGCCTGGATCAATCGTCTGCTCAGCCCCAATTCAGAACCCCTTCACGCACCAGGAGGTAATGCCACCACCGTCTCCGCCCCTCCCCCTCCTTACACCGCACCGGCACCTCCCTCCGCACCACCTCCGCCCGCTCCAGCTCCCACGCCAACGGGAGCGATACCACAGGTCAACACACTAGCGTTGTTCAACCAAACGTGCACCCAGCGCGGCTTTGTCGTCAACTGGGAGGCTGAGTCCGAGGGTCCATCCCACCAGCCCCGCTGGGCGGTCAGGTGCCTCGGTGAACGCTTATTCTACTCTCCTCGATGATGTCTTATGTTACTTGCAGTTAACAACGAACTCAAAGGCGTTGGAACTGGCAGGAATCAAAAAGTGGCAAAGGAAGAAGCTGCTCGTCAGGCATTTCAGGCATTAGGTTGGGGAAGTGAGCACACGTAACCTTTCATACCTCTTCTGTGGTACCGAGCCCGTGATTACAGGTTTCCATTAGGTTACTCCACTGAGCAGTGAAGTACATGGCAGAAGTATTCTTGTGCAGTTGTAGCGATAGTCTAGTGCCTCACGGCCAGACGAGCGATGCAGATGTATTTACTATGGAATGTTGTCGCTGTATGAGCTGTAAAACTAGACAATAATTAACAAGTACCCCGTTACCCCACAAATGTCTCATTGTCATAGTGGTCCGTGCCGGGGACAAATATTGACAAGTTAGACAACCCTGGCGCTGTTTTTGTTCGTTCGACTTCAAAAGCATAAATATATTCACAGGATCATCTATGTAGATCGAGAACATGTTCTGTATCTTGTAAAGTGTTGACTCGGGGGTACATTAATAGAATATCGCACAGGACGGACCGGGTCTACACTCTACATCAGCCAAAAGAACACATATATGGCCAATAGGCCTAAAAGGACTTTGAGAGGTGGATCCATGTTCGACCAAAACGACGATGCAGTGGCCGCTAGGTCGTGTGTCGCCGGGGGTGGCGTTCCACCAAGGGTGTGTCCTTGACCGGAGAAGGTCCCAGTGCCCGAAGACGAGCTCGCGAATCGTTTCACGGCATTCTGTAATCCCCTGGGCCAAATTTCCAGTGCTCGATGTAAGAGTACTTGAACAAATCAACACGTACGTCTTGTCAGCGCCGCGGATCGTGTGGATCTGTCTGGAACCCTGCAAAAAGACGAATGTCGGCCTGAGAGCCACGAGTCGCAAGTCAGATTTCAAAAATATACATGAGCAACCCAAGGAGCAGTGCGCCCTACATCGCGGTAACCCTATACGTGGATGCCACGTCTCGTGCGGCGTCGACATCGCACTTGACAAAGTTCACATTAGGATACTCTTTTGCTAGCGCCTCGAACGTTGGTGCAATGGCGTGACAAGGACCACACCTTGTCGGCATCGATTAGAAGCTGCCAACCGCCTGAGATGGGCAAGATGATCACCAGGTTGCGTGGAAGTCGATGACCTGTGGTACATTGAGTCAACCGAGTATTGCACAAAGTAGACAACCACTCACCGTCAGCTTATTTGAGTCTGACAGTAAGCCATTGAGTTGGGACACTGAATTGATATGCGTAGGGGACATGTTGGTCCAGAAGTGTCGTGGGACGAGGCTTTTGGCAGCCGACAGATGCGCAGCAGGGGGGTCGATTACTCGTTGCGGAAAACGGCCACCAAATGACGTCTGTGCCACACGGGTACCAAGTTGTGCTGGTGCAGTTTAATACAATCCTAGCTCTAGGAGTGTGCAATAGACATGGGATGGTGGCCAACCATAAGGATCACCGGACAAGAGCGGAGCTGGTCATGGACATCCCCGCTTTCAGTGGGACGTTCCCCAAACACTGGTTCAAGCTATCCTCCCCCGCAGATGACGCCCTCCGTCGACGGACACGTTGCGTAGTGACCTCTCTAACCCCTGCATCCAACGCAGATTGTGCATGCGAATAATGTCCACCTTTGGTAAAGGCGTCAGAGTGAGACCTAGCATGGGTGACGACATCTCTCCCATTCCCAACATGAGGAACATGCGGGAGGGCGCCCCGACCCGGCGAGTAGGCCGGTGGCTCCAGCTTCTGGGATCCCAGCTTCGGCACCAAATTCTTCTTCACAATGTGCATCAGTCCAGCCTTCTTCCCTTGCAATGGATGAAATAGGTATGGCGAGCAGGAAAACGTCAGAGGCGTCAATGTCTTTTCCCCAGGTAGTGTCCTCCCGGTCCCGTCTACCTTGCGATCGCTGACTAGGTAATCGAACTTCCAGCGCAATCTCATGTTCTGAAATCGGGGGCCGTGTGCATTGCAGTTTTGCATCGATGCGATGAGAGTTTCCGTTCCGAGCACAGTGTACACGCCGTTGACCTTGATGCTCAGAGATGCATGTCTGGAAATGTAGTCGCGAGACTCGTCCCCCGCTACCGATACCGTTCTTAGGATCGGCGGACTGTCCAGTGTCGCATAATGAAACGCAAACGTTTCTCGTCTCGTCGGCATGAACTCAGCAACCCCTGCAGTGACGTCGGACCCGGCATCCTCAGCGGGTTCGTAGGGGTGTAGTGAACGGGTTCGTGGCGAGTAGCCCATGAGTTGCATACGAGGTCTGACCGCTCGAAACCCTTCTTGGTCAATCCATAGCTCGATTATCGTGTGCTTCAGCCACCAGAGTTCCTCTGGGAGCACCACGTGCTTCACGAATGGATATACCGTATCGGTCGGGCACGAGTAAGTGGTCGTCGTGGGAGAGTCGGCCAGTTGCCATCGAGGGTACGCATGCTTCATGAAGGGTGGTGAGTTACGCACAAAACGTGCTTCGATTTCATCAACTTGCATTCGAGGAGACCTTGGACGGCCAGGAAACCGGACAGCTCTAGCTCTTTCCAGTGGGCGATGGTGGCGTTGTCGCCAAGTTGGAGAGGATGAAAGCGACGTTACGTCTTCTGATGGCGACGCAGAAGGAGGCGCGAAAGTTGGCGTTGGTAACGTGGAGTACGTGTGAAATGCGGCAAACATCGGTAATTGATCACCATCAAAATTTCCCTTGGATGAAGTTGGGGAGCCAGTGAGTGCCGTTGTGTCCGGATGGCAAGTCTGAGAATCCCGTAATTCTTCCCCCTTTTCCGATGCTGGCAGCGAGGAATTGTCTCCCGTCCATAGGTGTACAGAGTCGCCAGCAAGGAAATCATAATAAGTAGGGTGTGGTACACCTTCTAGGTTGTCAGAGATGGCACCAGCAGGCATGGAGCCACTTGGGGGTTCAGCAGCGTGGACTCGATCACTGGGCAGTTGCCCAGTAGTGCACCCTCGGCCTGGTTCCACACCCATCCAGGTTTCTGGTATAGCCACGTCACCGCAAGTCAGATTCCTCATGTTCCCTGTGCTACCGATCATCTTCGGTTCCTCGCTGTGGTTGCACAGTCCTAGCGCCTCCCTGAAGGGGGCCAGGAAATCGCAAGTCTGTGTCGCCACTTCCAGAAGTATAGGTATTTCCCCTGAGGTCGAGGAAATCAGCGATTCATCAGCTTTCAAGACGGGGGACGGAGGAAGTAGGGCCGCAGATAGTATGCGTAAGTCAGACGAGGTTCGCGTCAAGCGTGTACGGATAGAGCTGAAGGCCATCATAACTGTTTGTTCAGCGCTGATATACTTTGCAAGTTATAAATTCCTAGCATTCCAATACAACCAGCCGTCAGGCGCGTCAGGTGTCAGCCTCTAAGGTCTGGATGAAAAACATGCGCTTTTACACACTACTTATTTTCACCTGTGCGAGCCATGAAGTTACGTTCCTTCATGTCTACCCCTTCTCTGTTTTTAAGCAGGCAATAATCCCCATACTCGTTTTTGCTCTGCCACCAACGCCCGGGAAACCACAGCGTCCTGGTTGCCAGCGGCGAGTGTGATGCGTCAAGAAAGGGTAAGCATGCAACACGTTCCCAAGTCTGCTGGTCGATAGCATATCGAGGTTCGCGCCCGGAAGAAACCGGGTGGTGAGGGAAATCAAGATCTACAAGGTAGTCGCATGTTTCCACAGGAACCTGCAGGGGTTTAACAAACCGAGTACAGGTCAAAAGAGCAAATTGCGCACGTAGAATTCGTAGGCCTCCTCGTTAAGGTCATTCAGGCCGCTAGGCGTGTTTCTAGAGCCTTTTCTGTCCCACCATGGGTCACTTTTCATGTTTTCCGACATGAAATGAGCAGGAAGCAGCCCTTTAAAGTCGCTTTTCACGAAGTCAACAGATACAGCATCAGGCACGAAGTAGTGCCCTGGGAAACGATGCCATTCCTTGGCGAGACATAACTTCAAACCAAACTGCTCAAGAACCTTGAGGTCGGGGATCGTGCTTTCGTCATCCTCCCCGGCAGGTAAGAGTGGTCGAAGGCCTGTGTCATTGAGGAGACGAGGAAGTTCGAGAGTCTCGAAATGGGTGAAGATGGCCAGGGGAGCGTGATAGTAGTGCCATAACGCAAGGATGCGGGAGATGGACAATAGACTCGAGAACACGATGATACAAAGAGTGGTCGTGCTGAAAACTATCGACCTCGAAGCCTATCGTCAGAGTAGACAAGTTTACGGAATAAGTGCGGTGGAGCAAACGAAAAAACAGATGTCTCACCTTGTATGGTGATTTCGTCACGTAGATATATGCAACCTCTAGCCAACCACGTAGTAAATAGACAGCGACAGCGGCGTTGAAACATATAAGAGGATATGCTGGGAACACGAATCGCTCCTCTTTGTGTGCTTGAGATGTGAGTATTGAAAGCCACAAGTATAACGGAGCTAGACGCAGCGCGAGGATCGTAAACGGAGAGCTTTCATTCGGTCCTGGTCTTGTGAACTCGAGACGCTTGCGGTCGACACAGTATGTGACCGCAAGAGAAGGTAACGACGCAAGCGCAAGTACCAGAAGGATATTGAAGTTAAGGAGGAGGTTGAGGATATAAAAATACCAAGGTGACGTCCCATACAAGTCGGGACCGCGCTCAGAACCACCAAATAGGTTGTAACGGACAATATTCCAAGGGACGATAGTCCATTTTCCATAAGCGACGCTGTCTACACTGACCGCGGGGACCTGAAATAGAACAGGACGTCAGCAATGATTTTGTGTGTGGACCAAAAAAAACTTACAAAAATAAGTAGGGAAACAAGGCCAGAGACGACAAAGCGCCGCCAGCGTACAAACATCCAACTGATGTGTGAGGCGGTACCTACTTTATCGCCGCCAAGCACAAAGAGCTCCTCAAACACAAAAGGGAGCGAGAGGGCGAGTGCAAATGGCCAACCTACGATGGCCCCGGTAGCGAACAACATGGTAGCATAGAGCGTTCTTGTTGAATTTTTGACGGTGGAAGGCTCCAGTGCAAACGCAAACGCAAGCATGGTAGCATACATGGCGAAAGTGGAGGGTAGGAAAGCTGTAGTGTTTTGAGAGGTTAAGAGAGGTGATGGAAATGGCAAATACCAGTTGCAGCGTTCCACATGCCTGCATTAAATAGCAGAATAAAAAATAGATAACGACCGACCCTGTCGTTGATCTTCTCGGCGACAGTGCGAAAAAATTTGGCCTCGCAGACGGTGGACAAGACAGCAAGGAATATCCGCACGGCAAAAAAAGCCGGCCGCTAAGTGATGCTTTGTTAGTTCCAGGCCAAACCTGCAATGTACTAAGATTACTTTTCCAGGAGCAAATACAGAGGACAGCCGAGCTGCTGGCATATGGAACAAGATGTATGCCCAGCTTCGTATTGCAAAAGTGGGTGTTACTTCCCACGTCTGAAATCCACTACCATACTGCAAAAAGTGTAGAGGCTCCCAGAAGTTGAAGACTATGATGAAGTGAGCATTGGGAGTATTCGTACGAAGGTTGACTGACCTTCATCACAATCTTGGATGTTGGAGTACATGGCGCCCGAAACACGAACCAGAAGCAAGATTCGGACGGCGGTCAGAAAGTCCGGAACCCATGGTCTCCGAGCGGCCCTGATGAATGGTTAGAGAGTCCAAGCCGGGCGTTATATACATACCGACGAAGTTGGTCCTGCAAAATACCAGTATGTCTAGCAGGACGAGGAGGCGTGGGCTTTGAAGACTCTGGGCGTCTCAGCCGCAAAGTTTGTACACCAGAAGCCATTGGCGAAATCGAGAGACCGGAAGTAAGTGCGTAAAACTAAAAGCGACGCTCGGGCGTCTCGGGGGAAGTTCCCGTCACGTGACCTCGTGAGGCGTCGTGTCATCGCGGACTTGATCGCGTTCTTGGTGTGCATTGCGAGCCGTGGAGCACTGCAATGATACCCGAGACGAGTGAACCAGGGAATCTGGAGGGTTTCCGTGTTCCCTGGATGACTGGTGTCGGGGCGTTTCCAATGAAGAAAGCGGAATGACTGGTTGGGATGGAGTGATTCGCCACTGGTAAGCCCGGATCGGGGGAGGCGCTGTGGCCGGCCTGGCCAGTCGAGCGACAGGCATCCGCTTCTCGAGAACCGCTGTGCTTCCGATTCAGCCACTCCCCTCTTTATTTCTTTCTTCCCCCAGCACCCAAACGCTCCCCACTCCCCCCATCAATATTCCCGTTCCTGCCCCACCGCGATGGGGGACACGATCGAGACCGCTCAGCATTTCATTTACGTGCAAGTATTTTTTAACGTGCCTCTGCGTACACCTCTCATTTCTTTTCCAGCACCCAGGTTTATTTTTGCTGTGAGTCAGCCAATGTCCACATATCTCTCAACCACACAACTCACCTTCCGATTTCCCTCTAGGCATGTGTGAGTCCCTATTCCTTGCATATATGCATGGTAATTTAGTCTCACACTCGCGTTAACAGATGCCGTCGTCTTGTGGGACTGGATAATCAGCCTACCCAGGGAATGGCGTTTCGTATGTAGCCTGATTTTCCCCACTTGTAATCCACCTACGGTGCGTTTAGATCTGGAAGACCACCTGGACACCGGTCAAAGCTGCCTACCTCTTTTGTCGGTGAGTGGAAATTACTGGGTCACTCGTTTGATGGTTTCACACTTTCAACAAGCTACTGGGTCATCGTAGTCGTACCATACCTTTTGTATGCCTTCGTCACAAATCACACCCAAGAGGTCTGCGAAAAAATCTACAAGGCAAGCGTCCACCATCGTCTCAGTACGATGGCTTACCTTTGTTGTTTTGTGCAGATCCCAGTCGCCTTGGCGATGTGGAACCAAGTCGGGTCAGAGTGTCAGTTTTTTTTATTTCCCTACTGTCGGAATTTTGATGGAAGAAGGTCTCCCCAGCCGTTCTACTCATTCGTACATATGCTTTCTTCAACCGCAACGCGTATCTTCTCCTGGGACTCGTTTGTGCCCTAGCTGGCGTGGTTGCATACCAGCTCTACGTGGACGCGTCGCAAATGATACGTCAGTGATATATTTGTGCTCGTCTTCCCGTTGGTTATTTACCCTCAGAATAGTTTTAGCCTTTGTGACTCCTCCATATGTGAGCAAAGAATTTGCGGGATCAACCGTTCAGATCACAAACTCTGCATAGGGTCCCTGTTTTCCGGCATCAAAGCCACACTCTGCGCACCTACTTGGTAATGACGGATCATATTGTTTAGATAATTGCTAAATATGCTTTGTACAGGATTTTTTGTGCGTCTCGTCTAGGGCCTTGCGTCCGCACGCTAATTTATTAGACAAGATCGCCCCGCTTTTGTTCGATACCCTCGTTACAGCCATGACAGTTTGGAAGGCATTCCACATTCGTATCAGAAATGGAGGAGCAAACAGTAAGCTCATTCAGACGTTCCTTCGTGAGGGTATGTGTTGCGTACACACTCAGGCTAGTAGATCTCGTAACGATTCTCCCCAGGTGTCTTTTATTACATCCTGATTTCCATCGCAAACTTGGTGGGTCCGAATGGGCAGTATCTGATCGAAGTTGGACTCACCAGAAATGACAGATCAATGGAATCTTCTACCTCCAGTGAGCCCCCCCCCCCCCAAGCCTTCTCCCCAATATACTCATTTACATGGCTATCCAGACCACGTCAGGTTATATCTGCATTGAATATTCCCCTTAGCGTCATGATGGCACCACTACTTGCCTGTCGTCTTGTGAGCCTCGTAATGCTGCAATTGTGAGAAACATACTTGACCGCGTTCCAGATTCTGGATCTCAGGGAACGAGGTGCTGAGACAGTGTCACAGTCTGAGGGGACAGGTGTTAGTGCATTCGCGACTAAATCTGGGGTGACCAGCTCCTCCAATGGGCCACCCCGTGTGAAGCGTGGGGGGCTCGGGATACGTCACCGCGGCCCTGGGTCCACCATCGCCTCGAACATCATGCTGAGTACAATCGGGAGCATTCAACCTGATCTCGAGGCGGCTGACGTCGAACTGGACGAGATGCATAGTGAATCTGGCATGGGGTTTGCTGGCAACAGTTCTCAGTCCCTTGGTTCGCTTGAACACACAGGCCCAGCCCCAGCCTACAATGCGATCGAGCTGGGATCTCCCGCAGGGCGCGATAGCGCAAGCGATGGTGGCGAAACTGGGGTTGCGACGAGCATTCGCGTCAATGTCGAGAAGACGACGTCGACGATGTGACATCGTATCAAGTATCTTTTACTTCGGAACAGCATCGGATCGATCCTGGTTACGGTATTTCTCTTGCACGTGTTTTCCATGTTCTCCATGGCGCCTAGAGAGGGGTGTTTAAGCTTCCTGGCCTCCTGGAACACGACATTCACGATGGTTGGAAGGGGCAAGCGGCGCTTTCCCGTTTCCTTCATGTTCTTTAGCGTAGCTCACGATGTCTTCTGGAGTCGCGATCGAGTTTTTGTCGCGGGTGGCAGCTGATCGAGTCCGTCAACCCAAACTTGGCAAGTCCCTCTCGTGACGGGATCGTTGCACGTCTTCCAACTCGAGTCATGGCCCGCGCCGTCCGAGTGGGCTTAGTCAGCGTTGGGAGATGCTGCTCTCCCTGCCACACGAGATTCTGCTTCACATCCGTACGCTCCCCTGCCGCCTGTGTGACCACGACATGACCGCTGACCCGCACCCCAGTCCTGTTCTTGGACATCCCAGACCTTGCCGCGCTGTCCCGTGTCTCCAAAGCTCTGGCCTTGTTGACCGCTGATCCAGCGCTCCACCGCATGCGCTTGAGAGTAGTGACTCCTTCGCGTGTTCAGCATTCCCTCTTCGGGCGGAGCCCAGAGGGCATCCTCCTCAGACCAACCATTTCAGAACTTGTACACCGTGGTGTCATGCGTGGATTCCACATTGAACGGAGACTGCGCACAGGTGCCTATTTGTACTCTCCCAACGCAAGTGTTGCGAAACACCCCATTCCGTTCGATGCTCGCTCACCCTCTGTCGCAGGCCGCCGAGCAATATGAGAGTACCCTGCGCGTTCAGCAGACACACACCAAGGTCCTGTTGTCTTCTCATCTCCGCACTCGGCTGTCCCCACCCACTGCGCTCAAATTTCTCCACTACCTACATGTCTTACCGGACGTCGAATCATCGATGCTCTCAGTCTCCCGTTCCCTATTACCGGTGGTGCGCAAGCTCAAGTGGAGCATTCAGAGGGACAACATGTCCAGGGTCATCCGAGCACACACGTTCAGTGCAATGGATTCGAGTAAACGACCTCTTCCATGCATCGGCCACTTTGGTATGTGGGCCGGAATAAAGGGTGCAAGCATCTTTGGAGAGTCGGAGAGGGTTCGACTGGCACTATGTCCGGGGGTGAGGAAGATGATCAAGTTTTATGAGGAGATGGCATGACGCAAGCACCTCGTACTGTTGTATCCCTACGTATCGCGCACCGTATGTTTATATCGTCCAACACTCGTGTACGCGAGCAGTAATGGCATGTGTTGCCTTTTAGAGAAGAAACGCTACCGCTCTCCGTCCTCGAGTCGCTGTGGGGAAATGGCTAGTACGGTCTATGAGCAACCTCCGAAGCTAATCATCGAAGTATGCATAGATTCGGTCGAGTCTGCAGTAGCGTTGGTGCCTAGCGCAGCAGAACCTCGCTATTCGACTAACCCATCCCCTTTTCGCAGTGCCGTCCGCGGGGGAGCGAACCGCCTTGAGCTGTGTGGCAACCTGGGCTCTGGTGGGGGAACTACGCCAAGCATCGGGCTACTCCAATCCGTGAAGAATGCCGTTCCAGACGTCCCTATAATGGTACGTACATTCTATGAGTTCTGTGGTTGGGCGTTGACTACCACGGCAAGGCCATGGTCAGACCCCGCACGGGGGACTTTGTTTACAGCCAAGGAGAACTGAATGTTATGCTTCGAGATATCACTGCTTTCAAAGAGCATGGCGTGCAAGGTGTCGTCTTTGGCGTGCTTACGGTTGCTGGTGATATAGATGAGGGCCAGGTCAGACAGTGTGTATCAACCTCCTTTCGCAGGGCGACGATTGACATCCAGAAAGACTGGTATCAGCAGCACTACCCCTGGAGGGTGAGTCGCTTTGGTGTGCTACCGTTCGAAGCAGTCCTGAGATCGCAGTCTGCTTCCATCGCGCACTGGACATGACCAGGGACCTGAAAAACGGTATGTCTTGACGTATGACACTCTAAACGCAGGCACTCGGTCGAGTTGACGCGCTCACTCGTCAAAGCATGGGAAACGCTGTCCAAGATAGCCGGAATTACGAGGGTGCTGACAAGGTGACCTTGTCCACCGAGGCAGCGGAACCTTTTGAATATTGAATGTGTTCCACTGCAAGTGGTCGTTGCAGACATGCGAGCTCCCGGGAAGCACTCGAAGCCTTGGCATGGATGTTCGACGCTGCTCGCATTACATCTGTGACGATTCTCCCCGGCTCCGGGATTAACATAACAACCATTCCGATATTATGCGAGGCCCTCCTGCCGCACGGATTAAAGGAAGTCCATCTGAGTGGTGGTCAGTGGGTAAATGGCCGTTCCACATACAGACCTGTTGGGATGGGGATGGGAGAATGGAGCGTGTGGAGGACAGACGAGCAGGCTGTTAGGAAAGTGAGAGACTTTGCAGACAGATTCTGTGAAAAGGGCGATTTCGAAAGGATATAAACGCAAGCGTACTAGTAGTGGCTTTGAGATGCATATGACGGGCAGAAGTGTCACGTGACCTGCTCTGTGTTAATCGACACTGAGCGTGGCTGGTGCGCTTTCAAGATAATGGGCATTTCGCCGTCGTCTCCTTCAACTCCAGGAAAATTCACTTGAGAGTACGAGGGCAAAAGGGACAGGATCTTTCGAATGACGATGAAGCGAGAGTTCGTGTCTTTAACTGGTGAAGTTGACCTGGGCAACCCTCGGACGAAGCGACGCAAAGAGCTCCCCGCGCCCACGGAAGCCACAGTCCCGACAGCACAACCATCCACAGCAACAAGTATCAGCGACGGTGATCCAGTTTTTCAGGACACGGAGGATGGGAACATCGATGCCGGCGTGTTGAAGGACCAAGCAACCAGGTTGTGGCAGACGGTCAAGGATGCAGTCAATAAAGAGTACGTTACAAACCAAGCTCGAGCGCCGCTTTGCCCCGTTGTCCTTCTGACAGTTCTTCATATGGCTGATGAACACATTTCAGAGGCAACATATGCTCTCCAGCTTTTATGCGTCTTCCTTCCAAGCGACATTATCCGGACTACTACAACTTCATCACCCATCCCATCTGCTTGGACGATATCAAGAAGAAAATCGATGAAGACAAGTACCCCTCTCTCGACGATGTCCGACAGGACTTCGAATTGTGTTTCACCAACGCCAAACGATACAACATGAAGGACAGTCCAATCTGGCTGGACGCCAAGTTCTTGCTCGTCAGTAATTTATGTCATCTCCTTCTCATCTTAACTCACTTCCCTTGTGTTATTTAGAAGCTCACCAACAAGGAGTACACCAAAATCACTGGGAAGAAAGTCAAGAAAAGCAGTGATCATGATGAAAATGGCGAAGAAAAACTAGACGGCGAGGGTGATGACGACAAAAAGAAGAACAAGCCACCAAATATGAATCGACTACTTAAATCAAGGCTCCAAAAGCTCGTAGAAAAGACGGATGAGGAAACGTAAGTCTTGTACCTTATTCCACTCGGTCTCACTTCATTCAGTGTTTTCAGACATCGTGTCCTTTCGGACGTTTTCATGGAGATGCCATCAAAGAAGGATTATCCGTCATATTACAAGCAAATCAAGCGTCCAATGTGCCTTGAGTACATCTTCGTGTGTCTACATGCTTTTATGCAAATGTATGCTTACTTTCGACATAGAAACGGTTGAAACGCAAGGAATATGCTACTTCCGAGGAATTCGCCAACGAGGTCGAACTGGTGTTTTCAAACGCTCTAGAATATAATCTGGATCACAGCCAAATATGGGAGGACGCTAGCATTCTTCGGGTTGGTTGGCCTTCTGTTGTATGGTTATTAGACTCACCCGTCACAGGACTACTTCCGCCAGATCATGTCCGATCTGCCGCCGCCGCATGCCCTCCCCAAGTATACTAAAACTCCAGGTAAAATCAAGCTGAAAGTGCCTGGTGCATCGTCCGGTCCGACAATGGCCTCCCCGCAAGTGTCAGCAGATAGCTCGGGCGCAAAGCCTACACAGGACCATTCCTTGACGCTCCGGTTGCCGGGTTCTGCCAACGCCATGAAGAGCCCTGTCCAGGCGCTTGAATCATGGCCCAAAGCGGCCCCGAATCTAGTCGCCACGGCTGCAGCTGGTGCTGCTGTGGTTCAGTCGCTTGCACCAAAACCAACTTCTACTCCTACCCCTGTTTCGACTACTCTCGCTCCGACTGAATCTTCGCGCGTATCAACCCCTGTACCTATTCCTGCTACTGTAACGGCCACCTCAGCATCGAAGACAAACGCATCTTCTCAAGTCGCCGTTCAACCTCAGTACTCGTCCACTCCACAATATACGCACTACCCCAACGCAACATACCATCCAGCAACACAGCCCATCGCTGCCCCGAAGCCTTCCGCAGTTCCAGTTACGGCACCAACGAACAACCTTCGTAATGCGCACTCTGTATCAAGATCCCCCGCACCATCGCTCAGTGGCCACAGGCCCTTGAAGGAGGTTCTCGTCACGGTGAAGCCTCAAGGAAGATCCTTTTGGCTAGATTATCGTGATGGTGTCAGATCATGGGCTATGAAACTTGGTCGTGGCGAGGCATCGCTCTCTTTGTCGGAAATTAAGTTTCTTGGGGACGAGGATCGAGATAGTAGCGACGAAGAAGCCGACGCCCACGATATTGAAGAGGAGGAGGAGGAGGAGGAGGAGGAGGAGGAACCGGCGCCAAAGAAACGCGGTCGTGGACGTCCCCCCAAGAACTCGAAAGTCAAGGCTAAAGGCAAGAAATCTGATGCTGCGGGAAAGAAGGGTGTGAAGGCGGCAACTCCGTCTCGGGAAAGCATTCAGATTGTGTTGAATGGTAAACCCGTGAGTGCGGATTCCGAGCAGGAAGGGATTTGGGATATGGAATTGCAGATGGGTACCAACGTTTTAGAGGTGGGGGAGAGGGGTGGCCATGTCTGGAAAGTGTACCTGGAGAGGGTGACTACCACATGATAATCTTTTGGTTATCGTAATAATCGCTTATTAGTTAAGAGTGTATCTCTGATCATAACTTCTACCCTACCAAAACACTACAGTACTTGATTCCACTGTCCATTGAATATCCTCATGAACAATCAGAAGGCGAGGAAAGTATTTTAGATTCCAGATCCCAAGGGTCTGTCATCGTCAGATATCTCATCTTTGGAGTCAGCGTACGTTGCGTCAGGCTGGTACACCTGATATCTGTCCGCCCTTTCAACTTCATTCTGTATATACTCTCTGAGCATCGCCTCTCTATTCACGGGACGGACTTCATAGCCTTCCGATCCACGTCGCACCATTGGCCCCTGGTGCTCACCTTTGGGGTCCATGTCATCTTCCGTGGAGTAAGACTGGAATGGGCGGACATCGTGCTCGAAGTCTGGATGGTAGGGCGGAAGCGCAGATGTGTACGCTCGAGCATACGATCGCTCGTCAAGAGTCTGCGGGCGTGCATTGGACGGACGAAGGGCGGGATTGAAATTTCCGTTTTCATACGTCCAAGGGCTACGGGGCAGCTCGAAAGGTTTTTGGCTCTCCAGAGTTGGATCCCTGGGAGGCCACGCCTCGATGTCATGGTCTACGATGATAAGCCGGTAAGCATCAATTCCTTGTACGATTCGGGATGGTACAGAAAGCACTCCAGATACCGACAGAGACGAGGAAGCTTGGAGACAAAGACTCCAGTCTCTCAACTTGCCACTGTCCTAGTGCGGTGCAGAAATTTCTCTGACTCACCATTGGCAATCGATAACTGGAACTTGAGGCCAGTCCCTGGGGGCGTTGTAGGACAACACCAAAGAAGCGGATTGCTACCCAGAATCGAAACTATGTTTCTCCAGGTTCCTAGATCCTGTCCAAAGATTAACCACCTTTTTCGAGGAACTCCAGGCACGTACGTATGGAAACTTGATCTAACAGCGAGATAAGCTGCTGCACTGCATTCAGATACGGATGACTTACCTCTTGTATCTTGCCGTTGCGTTTAAGTGTGGCGGCCTTGTCTTTCTCCCACCCTTCAATCGTGCTCGAGTTACTTGCCAAGTTATAGAAATGATATATGCTGCATGGGCGCTATCGGTTTCAAGCTCTCATTGCAGACGAAGAACAGACCTGAAAGCACCGACGGCAAGGGTGACTGGCACCACGAACACGTAGTTCATAATGATGCAAAGAAACTCGAAACCGGACGGATCATCCTAGACCAAATTGACACAGAGAAACATTGGTTAACAGAAGACGTACATAGTATCTCCTTCTCATTGTAGCCATCACCCTCCGTGACACCATGCAAAGGTGGTATACGCATGTGACATCCACGTAGAACAAGAAGCGAAGAAAATGCCCGTAGTTGAACTGACCAATGCAGTTATTCACCCAAGGGCAGTGGTGATCTGAGTCGGGACGATGAAGGGTGTGGGAAACTAGCCAAAAAGTAGTACGAACCCATCCGAAGCACGCATCTAGATGGGCTCGGTCAGAAATGTCTGATCATGAAAATATGTCCACCAACCGATTGCATTGTCTGCAATGATGCGACCTCGGGGGTTTGTATTTTTCACAAGCCCGACAATACCTCGGACCACCCGTGAGCTTCTTAACTTCGTATCCCTCTCCAGCAAGCAAGTTAGGCTCCTAAACCTCACGTCAGACGACTCGGAGAAGGAAAGCAACCAAACTGACCCATCTATCGGGCACCCGACCCGGATCGGTGAAGATGCACAAAGAGTAGTTCCACAGTAACATGAGTGCGAGTACACTACCCAGCACGTCAGCGCACAGTTGGGCGAGCAGGGACAAGGGCTTACTTGAATGGCACGAGCAGCATTATGAGCTCGACGGACCACTCGCGACCGTACCAGGGCCATACAATGAATATTTGCGAAGAGAGCACAGGGAAGAGTACTAGAAACAGCACGAAGCTGATGATGAGGCCGGCCAAGAAGGGATGCATAGTCAGAGTTTTGCGGCGCGGCACAGGCGGTTTACCCTTGTCATGCTGCAACTCCGTGCGCAGCGTCCGTTGTGCTCGCTGCGGTTTGCTTCCCATCTCAGCCCAACCCACGGCGAGCGTACGTCTCGTTAGATCCCGCCAACTCGTACTCACACCGAACACCGCAGCCGTGACGACGACACCCGACAAGCCCCCCTCTATACTGTCGCGTACGTCTCAAGTGGATGCACTGGTAGCTCGTCTGAGCAAGACCCCGTACCTTTTCTCTAGGCTTGAGCGACAGAACGCAGCCCCCTCGCGACTCTGGTGCAGCGCAAAAAAGTCCTAGTGCACGCGCCCAAGTTGCAGCTCCACGCAGGGAACCACGCCCCCGTATCACTTCTTTCGTCTCGGGTCGCTCTGCACACAAAAGAGATCATGCAGCTGAGAAATGGTTTGCAGACGTCCGGAAACTAGACGTCGACAATGTGGACCAGTCAGACGACCTCAAACCGCTGGCCCGCAAGAAACGTGTGGGGCACGAATCTTGGAAACATGAAATGAGACCCAACACTGACTTGAACGCATTGTTTGCTCCTCCCACTGGTTACTCCGCTGCTTCGGCAAGACTCCAGGCCAAGAGAGAACTGGGCGGGGATTACGCCAGTTACCTTCCAAATGGATACCCTGATCCACATCAGCTTCCTGTGGACTACGCTCGCTTGGCTCTTGGTCGAAACAAACACGTATCCTTGAAGGCCCAGACTGGTGCCCTGAATATCATTGAGGGGGTAATTCAGGGAGGAGCGATCAGGCAGGGTTAGTACGTCTCCACCATGATGCAACACCTAGATCTGACGTGGCACATAGACCGTGCCGTATAGTCATCTGAATCTCTTTCACCTTGTTGTCGTGCCTTTCATGGCGTCTCCATAGAGCTGTTGCATGGTTGGTAAAATAAGACTAACATAAAACATGAACTACGACTCCAAAGAAACCTGCGCAGGGTGAAGGGTAGGCGGAGACGAACGTTCCTGTGGTGGGACACTAGGTACACGAGAATCTCTTGGCACGTCGCTAACAGTTGGTGAACGGGGTCGAATCCACTCTGGAAGCTCAAAGTCCCTTACTTCCTCCAGACTCGGTGGGACTTTGGTACCAAACGCAGTCACATGTCTTTGCGTTTTCCGCACGTTCGGTGCAGCTTGATTACGAAGTGCCCACTGCATGAGCACACATGGTTCAGCCTTTGCAAGATGTGGGGTGGTGTATTCGGGAGTGTCAGTGGAATAAGGAGATTCCACATCATCGTGTGACATCCGGTGGCGTTTGTAAGGTCGGTCGGACGAAGCTGATAACGTATCCGACGAAACCTTGGAGAAGGGCTTCGTAGGTGACAAGGAAGTGCGGATGGAGTTTGCATTGCTTGTGGGTGCGCTTACTTGGGTTGACAGGAAACCGCCGTGGTCCTTGTGACGAGTCTGTGGGACCTTGATTTTTAGAATGATCGACGGAGTACTAGGCTTTGGCGAAGCCTGACTCGACGAGTCCCTTCCAGTTGGGTGGGGCTCTTCCAGACTATACGTGTCGGAAGCTTGTAGGTTCACGCTGCTGGACCTGTTGGCGCTTTTAAGATCGGCAAGCTTTTTTTCGGAAGGGAGAAGAGTTCGGTAACGCTCCTCCAGAATGGACGCAATCTCGAGCATTTCCTGTTGACGCCTTTCTCCTTCATCGTGGATTGGAGAGTCACCGATTTGGGTGCCAGACAAGTGAACTTCCGACTCGTCTGGATTTGAGGCGGACGGTGGAGAGAACGATGCAGCAGGCAGACCGAGGAACGCAGAGCCATCCATAACCTTGAGCTGCTCGATACGCTCCCTGAGCTTATACTGTTCATGCTTCAACTTTTCCTTCTCGCGCAGCCGTTGTCGCTTCTCAAAGATCTCAAATTTCCGATGCCGCTTCTCATAGGCTGCGTCGGACGTGTCTGCGTTATCCTGCTGGTGACACGGGTCGAAAATGACCATATGTCGCACAGAACCTGGACGTGCGCACCTCTCCCGATGACCGAGGTCTGAAACGCCCTCCGACAGTTGCATCTTCCGACAACAGGGAAAACTCGGGAGTCTGAATGTTCAGCTGTTCCCGATAGGCCTTTATGACATCAGACCGGTCAAAGTAGCGCTGATTGGCAAACGTGTTGAGCCCAAAGCTCGCGGATGTGGACGAAGACTGGAGCAGTGCCGCGTTCGTTGTCAACAAAAAAGGTGTGTCGGCGGGAATGAGTGGTTCATTGTCGACTGTGATTCAAAGAAGAAAATGAGTGCGACGACGGAGGAGACAGCAGGCACGAACATCGGCGTTTTTGCGCGTCCAAAATCATGAGGTCCACATCGCAGCTTCCTATCCCTGGACCGCCACGACGCGAGCGCGTAGGCAGAACACGTCTCTGGCGGGGGTGTGGGGTTGTTAGATGGGAGACATCTGCCATCAAGGACGACTCTAGGGCTTGCGGGTTGTGTTTCTGCAGCGCCGACGACGAACGTCGGTCAACTGAGGGTGAGCTGGGGGGGAGATTGGTCGTGGAGGAAATCCAACGGAAACTGTGGACCGTGCTTGACAACTACCCTGCCACCTAGTACTACATCATTATGACCGCCAATCGAGGACTGGCACAGACCCTCCGGCGAAGAGCCAGCCATCGTTGCAGCACTGAGAGCGCGTATCCAATCCAAGGTTTTCCCCTGGTACCAACACATAGCCGGCGATCCTGCCAGTGGCCTTTCCTGCTGTGTACCACGCGCATCTGCGTGCGACTCGAGTAGAGCTGGTAGTAGTTGCAGACACCGGTATTCCCGCATTCTTCAGAGGCACAGTAAAGGCCCAGACCGCGCTTGTCGGTTCAGTTACCCAGCTGACATACACGAAGGGTATTGTGCACCATACGGGGGCCTCAGGAATCCATTCCCACAACGACGTGAACACTAACGATATCCTTGACATTGTAAGCTAGGATTCTCTTTATCCACCACTGATAAAACACGAAGCGGACTGTTGCCACTTAACCCGACTTCGGGAGGTATTGAACACCGCTAGATGGACAGGAACCAGAGGATGAGTCGGGGGAATCTGGTGACCATCAGCATCCGATTTGAATAGGGAAACGACCACACTCACTGATGGGAATAAACGTCCCATCGATGACTGATCCCTCCAGGTTGAAGTACCAACTAATTGTGTTTAGGCCACCGCTCGAGCAGCCAATATCAGGAGTGTACTGGGTCAGGACAATTTCAGCTACAAACTCCACACAATTAACATACACTTACACCTCCAGAGCCTGTTTGAAGTGCAGAGAGAATATCCGTCAACGCATAGGTCCGAGACGTAGAGGGCGTTATGCCAGCATTTGCGAGCCATGTGTACGTCGGGAGGGTCTGGAACAGCCTGACGATTGTCTCACAATATGCCACAGCCTTTGCGAAGAAAGGTCAGCCGTGGTAATCTCCAGCATCAATGACCTACCTCGGCTCCCTGGGGACTGCCTGCTGGGAGGCAAGAAGGCTCAAGCGTGCTGTCAGGATTCGTCAAAGATCAAAATCCATATAAATGGAGATAATGTAGCTTTCACCTAAAGCATGTCCCATGCGTGGCCCATTCATGCTAGACTGCTATCAGCTTCATCCGTATGTCCGAAATGTCACATCACGTACATCCCAAAGCTCCTCGTTCGTGCCATCATCGTTCAGCCAGTATTGTTGCATGTAGTCTAGCGTGGAAGTAGCGCCCTGCTCCGAGAGAAGCTGGACACGATGTCACGTCGGCGTCCCACCTGGAAGTACTTCAGGGATTACACACCTGGGCGATATCGTAGTTGGCACGTGAGGGATCACAGTTCTCTTCATATGTACCATCGCAGCTGTGGATGGATGAGTGCGAGGTACGTGTGTTCATGCTGACCCACGTACTTGTCGTTCCACAAACCTGACAAATGCAAAGATTCAATACGTTAACTATTTCACTGAACGGTGCGTTACTCACCGTGGATAGTCCAACTGTTGGCGGGGCTACCAGCAACATCTGTGTCCCAGAACTTCAGAGCCAGTCAGTAACAGAAAATACATGGTTCAAGAGAATACCTGAGTCTGCAACAACAGGCCCTGCGATAGATTAGGGCAAGTCAGCAGTGGCGTACTCGGGCATGAAGAACAGCATACGCTCGGGTATTCGGTGCAACATGTGTTGGACGGTGTACCTGTAGTGTGACAAGATACCGGTCCGGATGTAGGGCAGCCGGAGCTAATATCGCTCAGCAACCGTGGAATGGTCGCCGCTCGCGACAACACAAGAAGCTGAGCTAGTAGGACGAGAGATAGCATCCTTCCGATCAGGATATCGAACCACTGCAAGGCTCAGGTATTTAAGCTGGAGGACGCATACACAGATTTATCCCTCCATGAGAATTAGCCCACGCCCAGCTTGCTTGAATTCAGTGACAAAAGGAACGAAGATTGGCGTTCCAACTGAACGTGCGTTTCTTCCCGTGCGCAGGTTGTCCACATGCTCTGCCAAGCAATACTTCCAGTTGGGCCTGACGCGGCCAAGTCCAAAATAGCCTCAGCCTCGCCCGTCAAGATCCCAGGGAAATTTTGGTGCAAGCGATTTCCCTGGTGAGCCGTTTCAATCCTGTTTGTTAATGTCGACGGTACTGAGAGCGAGATGCTTGCCATTAAATCCAATTCAAGGCACTGCAGATGCTGGTCTACATCGGTCTATATGTATCCCCTTCACCATCAGAACCTGTACCACCGTGCATCGTCCACATGTCATCGAAGTGCTGAGGACGAGACGCGTGGCCGTGCGCATTCTGGGAAGCCCATGGAACCATTGTCCCAGACGGCAAGTTAAGTCCGAACAAGGATGCGAATCGGGGGTTGATGTGCGGCTGGACGAAAGGCTGTCGGTAATCTGGTATGTTATTTGTTTCCGAAGAAAGCCAAGCATTCAAAGGCGCTTGAACAAGAGGTTGAGGTGATCTGGCCCCCCCAGAATAACCATACTCTGTCACGCTTTCAGCCACCTGCGAGGTCCCTGCCGACGGTTGGTCTGTACCCGAGTCGAACGTTCGTCGGGATGCAGTGGGGTTGTGACGATGTCCTCGCCTTGTCGCATTCCGAAGCTGACCACTCCGAGCTCTACTTCCTCGCGCACTCCGGCTGAACATATGTCTGCGGGACATCTCAGGTCCGTCCCTGCTACCTTCATAATCAGGCACCTCTTCGGATCCGTCATTCGTTCCCAGAGGATGCACTAGAACATCTGAAGTGGGAACGTCAGCATATGGGTCGTCGTACAGTACGAGTGATGGTCGCGACGGTCCCGTGATGTGGTAATCATCATCGTATGGACCATGGGCATCGTACGGATTGGAACCATGATATGTGTCCTGAACCACATCGTCGGCATGGAGACGAGACAGTGCCGGCGTAGATTGTCTGGAAGACGGCGTCGAGTGTCCGCGCCTACAACATGCGTTACAGGGAACCTATGTCATATAACTGTGCTCACCTCCTCTTGCGTTGAGCCTTGAATGCAGCCTCCTTCTCGTCGTCGGAAAATTCAACTTCATCGTCTGCGGGTTCCTCGTCGTGGATATTACTGGCATCGCTGCCGCGTAAATTTTTGAGCTGGTCTACAAACACAAAGTGACTGCGTCGTGGAACATGGAACACTTCGCGGGACAACCAAACTTTGTTGGTATCCAGCGGGTAGTGTTGGTTAAATTTGACCTGATAGAGTGGTTGTGATGTTGGACCAAATGTTTCGTATACCTGGGCCCAGTCATCTGGGGATCGATATAGATTCATACAGAAGGCAAACTAGCTCACATATCCAAGGACTTTTCGGTCTTCGAACACAAGCAAGGACTCGGCGTCAAGAGCACGCTTGGATAGGGATTTTATGTGATTCGCGGCGAGGCCCCGCACAATTACAATGTCGCCAACAATGCTCATGATCTCCCCGACTTTCTCCAGTGTGTCGCTTGGGTCAACTTCGTCAAGCGCGGGAACTATGATATTTGGATCGACGACTTCATTTTTGGTCTGGAGGTAGGTGGCTGTTGTCGTCATGCCTGACTCTTCGTCCTCAACGTCGACCGCAGGTCTATGCTGAGGGGCCGCGTGGTCGTGTCCCTCTTCCGAATCGGAGGAAGAGGAATCAGACTCTGGGTCCGAACGCGATGGTGAATCTGATGCGGCTCTGACGATTAGGGTTAATATGCCTTTAGACAAGATGCTTTTTGGATACTCACGCCGACGCTCCGCTGTCTTCATCACGAGGAACAAGACCTGCTTCTACCTCATCTTCACTTTCCCCTTCATCGTCTGAGCTGGAAATGCCAGAGTCCGATGAATCTGGAGCACGCTTTGTTGTGGTGGTGGGTGCAGGAAGGGCTCCTATCAGGTCTTGGATAAGGAGCAAGTCCTGGGGAACTACAGAAGGGACCTTGAAGTCAAAGTCCATTTTAAAGGCGGGTAACAGGTCCACTCCGGTATTTTCAGGTCACGTGAGCCAAGTGATGTGTTCGCAAATTTCTTTCAGACTTTCCGTCCTCCTGCTATGCTGCCGTCTACTGCTCGACACAAACTCAGGCAAGCGCTGCTGGCGCGTCGCACACCATATTTTCTGTTCTATTCTACTGCCTCTAGGCCCTCGTTGCAGCTGGTCGCACAGCTTCGAAAGTTGACGGATGTCCCCATCTCCAAGGCTCGGGAAGCACTCGGTGCGAGCGGGAATGACCTAGAGATGGCGTTGGCGTGGTTACAGGAGGATTTGGCCGTTTCCGGTGCACGAAAAGCCGCCAAGGTTGCCGGGCGCCAAGTGCGAGAAGGCCTTGTCAGTATATGCGTACTGTCTTCTGGAGGATCGTCGTCGGTGCCAGGCAGTAGCGGACTCCGGGGAGCTATGGTCGAGTTGAATTGCGAAACCGATTTTGTCGCAAGAAACGAGCTGTTCACTCGGCTTGCTGCTGATATTGCACACACCACTGCCTTTCTCGCGGAACACGTTGATTCACCAACGCTTATCCAACCTTGTCCGTTACATGTCCTTCATGAAGCTCCTCTTCTTTCGCAAACACACCCGGATCGCCAGTCATCCTCTACGGTGTCCAGTTCTATTCAAGGTCTTATCGCAAAGGTCGGCGAAAATGTATCGCTTAGACGGGCTGTTGCCGTGGTGCAAAACCCCCTCCAAAGTCACTGTGGGACCCTCGGGTTACGGTTAGCTTCGTACGCGCATGGGTCCTCTGACACTCGTGGCCGTATTGGCTCACTTGGTGTGCTTGCACTGAAAGCTCCCAAGCTTTCGTATCATTTTGCATCAGAGATCTTTGTGCGGGACATTGAGCGACTCGAGCGTGCTATTGCCCGTCAGATTACTGGTTTTGAGACACTGTCCGTCCAGTCCACGACGGACGACACGTCGTTGTACAACCAGCCGTTCATGGCAGCAGAGGGACAAGTTACCGTCGGCGATGCCCTGCGCGAATGGGGTCGCGAGCACGGGATGGTGCAAGAGGGGGAGGAGGGTGGAGTGGAAGTCCTGGACTTTGTAAAGTGGACCGTGGGGGAAGACGTTCACTAGAGCTGTCCGTTAATTTTACAGTGTCGGCGTGAGAAAGCAGCAGCTTGTCCACACCCATGATGAACAGAGCAGCAGCCGTCCGCCGTGCGAGGGTGTCCGTGCATCGGCGCCAGCTGTCCCAGGTGTCCTCGCCGCCGTTGCAGATAACCACGCTTCCAAACAAAATTCGGGTCGCGACAGAGTCCACTCCCGGTCATTTTTCGTCCATTGGGCTTTACGTCGACGCTGGCTCGCGCTATGAGCTTGCGTCGACGTCGGGTGCGAGCCATTTCCTAGACAGAATGGCCTTCAAGGTGCGCGTTGTGTTGCTACATGGTCATTTCTGTTCCGACACGAAACTGCAGTCCACACACTCTCGCTCCGAGGCCGACATGGCTTCCGCGATGGACCAACTCGGGGGTCAAATCATGTGTTCATCCTCCCGGGAATCTATCATGTACCAGTCCTCCCATTTCGACCAGGCATCCCCCTTGGCTCTCTCTCTAATGTCCGACACCATCTTAAATCCTGCCTTTCTGTCAGAGGAACTGGACATCCAGAAAGATGCTGCCCTCTACGAAATTCGAGAGATCAGTAGCAAGCCAGAAATGGTACTACCCGAGGTGCTCCATGGCGTAGCATACGGCGGAAGGGGTCTTGGAAACCCCTTGGTCTGCCCAGATGAACGCATCGGCTGCATCACCGGTGACCTTCTCCGTGGTTGCATCTCAGACTGGTACCGTCCGGAGCGCATGGTTGTAGCGGGCGCGGGAATCCAGCATGAGCAATTAGTCGAACTTGTCGACAAGCACTTTTCGACACTCAAACCCCTCGTATCTCCTATCCCTCTCTCCCCACGATCCTCGTCAACCGTTCAAACTACGCCACCGCATCTCTTGTCATCGTCGTCACCCTCATTGTACAAGTCTCTAACCCGTGCGGCATCGTCATACTTATACCCAACCTCTGCTTCGAGGGACGCACCCAATCCGCTGAACCCGCAGTCGCACTACGTGGGTGGTGTCAAACATATCCCAAGCGATACGGTGGATTTTGACCACCTCTACCTCGCATTCGAGGGTGTCGGCATTCATGATGACGATATCTACACACTCGCTACAATGCAAGTCCTTCTTGGTGGTGGAGGCAGCTTCTCAGCAGGTATGATTCCCGTCCCTCGTATAACTTGCATCTCATCCCTCATAGGTGGCCCTGGGAAGGGCATGTATTCCCGACTATATACGCACATCCTCAATCATTTCCCCCAGATAGATCATTGTGCATCCTTCCATCATATTTACACCGACTCGTCGCTCTTTGGGTTGTGGGCTTCCTTTGTACCAGGCGTCCCCAAACAGCGGGGTAACACACCTGCTCAAATCCTTCCGCATCTCGTGCACCAGATCAGCCTCTTGATCTACCAGAGTGTGCCAGAAACGGAGCTTCAGCGCGCGAAAAATCAGCTCAAATCCAGCTTGATGATGGCACTCGAGAGTAGAGCAGTGGCAGTTGAGGATCTCGGTCGTCAGGTAAGTCAGAAGAACCGGGGTATTTGTAGTTTGTTGATCGATCTGTTTCAGATCCTCGTTCACGGACGTAAGATACCTGTCACGGACATGACAGCCGCAATTGACGAGGTTACCCCCGAGAGTGTGAGACGAGTTGCAAATCGCCTATTTAGCCCGCAGTCTGGCAACAAGGCGACGATAGTTACAATGGGTAGGGGGGAACTTGGTGATTGGCAAGCGACACTTCGCAGATACGGGGTTCTAGGGGCTTGATTTGAGTTCGCCGTACCTACTTGCCCCCGCGTGGTATTCATCAATCAAATGTCACTACATTGATTTCCAAAACACGTCAGGATATTAATCGCAAATAGAAGGGTACAAGTGGACGGTCGGACTCTGGGGTATCCATCCATAAGCGAGTCCAGCTTGGTATGACCATTCATCAGCATCCTCCGTCTTCCATGTCCACTGCAACCAACCATCAGTTGCATTCTCGTACGAAATGACCTGTGCCTCCCAGAATTGTCGAAGGAACGTCTTGTAACTCGAGCTGAAGGTGGATCCACTGCCGGTCAGGCCATTACAACTTCCGACCGACGTGGAACCGGGGTAGGAGCCGTCGTAACGTGAACCAACACCACGTCCGTTCAAATATTTGGCACAGTCAGTTATGGCAGGCGACCATTCGCCTACCAGAAGCCAAAGATCGAAGCCCGCAAGAGAAAACCTGGTTTGGCAAGCAGCATCGATGTGCTGTTGCTCGGACATCTGATTATCCTAACGGCCTCCCGTTAGACAGCACGAGGTAGAATGTCCCAGATACACTTACGACGTCAGTGAACACCTGGTAGATATGGGTATCCATGGCCACACCGTCATATTTTGGCGGGGTCTCAAATCCAGCCCAATAACTCAGTGGCTGGAATGCGTCGTGAATGAGCTCGACAGTATTGCTTGCCTGGCTCGTGCCGTACGGGTATCTGTGGAGCCCAGTGAGCGACGGCGTGACGTGCAGACCAAAATATCGTGATCACCTTATGTTCCCCCAAGAATCGTACCAGTATTGTCTCACAGCAGTGAGGACAGCAGAGCCATCATACCCGGCAGGCCTAGCGAAAAATTTGCACATGTGAGGGGATCTCTTGCGGCTTTGGGGACGGAGAACTCACTCGTTCAGGGGTTCAATAATAGGCACCACATCCGACCGACCAGCAAACATGGAAGCAATCGTTTTGATGATCTTGTCAGTCCGATCAATGTTAGTTTGGTTCGAGTGCCAAGTTGGGAATGGCATTCTATGACCAGAGTTATCATACCTACGAGGATGAGATGGGTGGCGTAGATCCTAGAAATGACGAACCCGTTTTGGCTCCCTGGGGCGCCATGAAGGTCGATAATGATCTTTAACCCGTAATCTTGGGCCCACTGAACTGCTTTCTGCAGGTAGGGTAGCTGTCCTTGGATGTAGGGTTCGCCAGGACCAACTTCGAAAGCCCAGTAGCCAATTGGGAGGCGTACGTGGTTCAATCTATGAGAAGATCGATCAGCGTTATCGGTTGCTCGGGGGATGGACAGCGAATCCTGTACCCTGCAGCAGCGATTGCAGCAAAGTCGCTCTCGGTGATCCAAGTATTCCAGTGACTCTGTAAAACACTCGACACGGTATCGTGGCCCTGATATTGGCAGAACGTCCATTCGTCAACGATGGCATTGTTTCCAGTGTTGT
The DNA here is from genome assembly GCA_038089975.1 of Boletellus ananiceps. Taxonomy (NCBI): domain Eukaryota; kingdom Fungi; phylum Basidiomycota; class Agaricomycetes; order Boletales; family Boletaceae; genus Boletellus; species Boletellus ananiceps. Next base: position 12,349 of record JBBPLV010000022.1, on the reverse strand, counting down.
CAAAGATGCTCGGAGTGATCCATGGCTTTGCAGCGAACGCGTCGGTAAGCAGGACATGCGTAGCATTGCGCACACACCTCGAGTACGAGCCACCCACCGAGGTTGACACCACGGACCTTGTCGGACCCGTAAGCAAAGCCAGGCGCGATGGAGGAGACGCATGTTGCGAGAGAGAATACCACAAGCGCCGGGACAAGCAGTGTCTGCATTGAACGGATGAGAGATGAGAAGAAGAGCGAACAAGATGACGAAGGGGAATCAACGTGCCTGTATTTATAAACATGGACGGTAGGGATCGAAGCGGGAAAGATGATCCCTTTCAAAGGCTACATTTCCGCGAGTCGCCAAATTCTGTGCGTCTTGCCGGGGTCATGTGTCTGCGAGTGCCTGCAGTGGAGACCCGTCGAGGGGGGTGACGGCGGAGCACGAATGTACGAGTTTAGCGTGTTCGCGTCAGTAAAGGACGTCTCATCGGTTGCCCGCCAGTGAATGGAAATGCGGTAGCCCACCAGGCGGGCGTCGCCAGTCGTGGTATTCACGCGAACCTGGGGCAAGTTGAGCCAGCTCCAGAGACACCACCGAGACTGTTACGATGGGCACACAGCACGTACCGATCGACCCGCCTCGAAGCACGTAGCGAGGAAACACGCTGCGACATTATGTACGTTTGGAGTGTTCCAACCGGATGCTACCGAACAGCAACACATTTAAGTGCCTCGCCTCGCCATCGACCACGTTCACGCTCGTTGCCCCCCCGTCTCTCTCGTATACCCCCCAGCGCAGCACGATGGCCGTGGAGAACATCCGCGATAGATACAAGGCTGCCGGCCAGGACCATCTCTTCACGTTCTGGTCTAAGCTTACGGACGTAGAGCGTGGAGCCCTCACCCGCCAGCTCGAGGGCATCGACGTCGAGCGGGTTAACAGGATTTACGAAAAAGCTTCCTCCTCAGAGAGCAGTGCGACCGATCTTCATCACGTTGCCGATCCCATTGTACCCCTCCCTGCAGGGGCCTCTGGGTCCGTGTCTGCCAACCCTGCCAAAGCAGTTGAATGGAGGGAAATCGGTCTTCAGGCTGTTGCCGATGGTCAAGTTGGTGTCCTTCTGATGGCTGGTGGTCAGGGCACGAGGCTCGGCAGCTCCGCTCCCAAGGGCTGCTACGACATCGGTCTCCCTTCTCATAAAACCCTCTTCCAGTATCAAGCCGAGCGCATCGCTCGTCTGCAGACCATTGCAGAGTCACGCTTCAGGCGCCCCAAGGGTTCCGTCGTCCTGCCCTGGTATGTGATGACCAGCGGTCCAACTCGTCGCGAGACGGAATCATTTTTTGCAAGAAACAAACACTTTGGTCTTGATGCAAAGAATGTCATCATTTTTGAACAAGGTAACGGGTCTCGATCTTGTCCTGACAAACGTGCCGATCTTTTTCCTTCTCAGGCACACTGCCTTGCCTCACGCCGGAGGGTAAAATCATGCTCGAAACAACATCTCGGGTCGCTGTTGCTCCTGACGGTAATGGTGGCCTCTACGCGGCCACTCGCGCACCCTTGTCCCCATCCGACAAGTCGCGCACGGTCCTTTCTGACCTGGTCGATCGCGGCATCCAGTACATTCATGCCTACTGTGTTGACAACTGTCTTGTCAAAGTTGCCGATCCTGTCTTCCTCGGCTATTGCATAGCCAGACAGGCCGATTGCGCTGCCAAGGTGGTGCCAAAAACATCCCCGACGGAGTCAGTCGGCGTCGTTGCTCGCCGGGGCGACAAGTTCAGTGTCGTAGAGTACTCAGAAATCACCACGGAACAGGCCGAACTCAGGGATCCAAAGACCGGCGATCTCCTGTTCAATGCTGGCAACATCGCCAATCACTTCTATACCACCGCCTTCCTTCTGTCCGTGGAATCTTTTGAGAATGAGCTTGCCTATCACATTGCACGCAAGAAGATCTCAACCGTTGATCTGACGACAGGGGAATCCGTCAAACCCAGCAAGCCAAACGGCATGAAGCTCGAGCTATTTGTCTTCGATGTGTTTCCGTTCACGCAGCGTTTTGCTGTTTTCGAGGTCTCCCGAAAGGAGGAGTTTAGTCCCTTGAAGAACGCTCCTGGCAGTGAGTCAGACAATCCCGAGACCAGCCGCCGCGATCTTTTGGATCAGCACCGAAGATTCCTGGAAAATGCTGGCGCTCGCTTGAAGGAGGGTGTCGAAATTGAGCTTTCGCCACTTGTCACTTATGCGGGTGAAGGGTTGGAATCTGTCAAGGGTAAGACCTTTAACAAGTCTGGCTATGTTGTGACTCTCGAGGAATTGGATGCCCTGTTGTAAATCTTGTCGTTTACTTTGACTCTGTACCTGTCTGGAATATCTTTTCTGTGTAGTCGCGAGCAATGGCTCTCTCGTAACTTGGTCGCCGTCTGGTTGGTTTGATCGGTTTTCGCGAATCTCGGTCCACGCATGTTGTAGCACACTCGGGATGTTTGCATGTGATGTATTGCACGCACTCGAGGCTCGCGTACATTCAGCTGCCTGCACCACTACCATCCGATGATTTGCCTCGCTTCTCGAGCTCTTCTCGGAGTGATGCAAATAGGCGCTGCGTCCGTTCCGCATTCGGCTGTCGTCTTTTGACACAAGCGCTAGCTAGAGAATGAAGCTATGCTCACCTCCTTACAGCACGTGATGAGCTTGTCAATAAGCATCGCCTGATTGTTCTGCGCGTCCTCGAGCTCCTTTCGGAGACGTCGAGCCTGCACTCTGGTTAAAGAAACCAAACCGTAAGAAGATACAGCAGCCAACCTCTTCATCGATCCTATCAGCCCGGCTTTTCTCACCGTCTGCAAGTTGCTTTTGCTCCGCGGCTCGAGCGCGGGAGAGCAATACCTCCAGTTCTTTCGATCGGACGACACACTCAAAGTGTTGTTCTCGAAGCTTGTACTGGCGAAGGACCTCTTTCAGGCGTTCCCGCACTCTGTCAAACTCCTGTAAGTGCACCACGATGATGACGTGCAAGGACATACACGGTGTCGAAAATTTCCTCGAGGGAGCGTTTAGCTCTAGTCAGATGCTAAGAAAACTGTAAGAAAAGAGGATCGGCTCATGGCTTACTCCACGGGGTCATCTGTCCAGTTTTTCTTTAATTTCTGGCGTCGGTGTTCAGGTAGTTCGTCCTGAAACACCACATAAACATTCGCGCATTGCGCCCTCTGTGCCCACTTACCCAACCATCTAGACCGGGGCCTTCGGTGAGGTCCATAAGTTCTACGGCAAGAATCTCGTCACCGTCTTCCATCCCCTGTTCCTCTGGCGTATGGTCCGCGTCCAATGTCCGTCCATTATGGGAGAATATAAACTGCATGGATGATGTGCTGGAAGAATTCCAAGAATGTGTACTGGCTATTTCCGACTTTGTAGACCCGTTCAGATGGGCCCCGGTGCCTGTGGCTGCTTTCCCGTCGCCCTTTTTCGTAGCTGTCCCTTCCATTCTGTCTGTCCAGGCATTGAAGAGTCTGGAAAGCTTGGTTTTGCGTGATATTTTGAAGAAAAGCTCTGCGCGATAACGACAAACGACCTTGACCACTATGTCCGGCATTTCACGGTATTTCAAATCTTGCATTTTTGCCTTGTCTACTCGTTTGGCCATGTCGTTCTTCATTTGCATGATCTAAGGGATATCGAGCAACTGTGCAGGGTGGAAAGGGTCGTGCGTACCTCCTCCTGAGCTTCTTCAACACACTGTGCAAGACGTTTACTGTCTTCCTAGATGGTTGTCAGATATCCAGCCACAGCACCGCGATGGGTGCGCACCCGAAGCCGCTTATTGTCCTATACACGCGGTCAGCGATTTCCAGAGTGGGGCTGTATAGGATCACCTTTTGCAGTTCTCGGGCCAGGTTCTCCATTTTTGCTTTTGTCTGGTTTGCTTTTGTCAGCTGGCCCTTGGCTTGGGTATCGGTATGAGAGAGGCGCAATGGCACCAGGGGGGTGCGAGACGGACCTGCATCCTTATCTTTGACCAGTTTCTGCTTCTCCTTTGCATGATCCCGTTCGAGCCTCTTGAGCTCGGCAAACTATATCGGCGGGAACATGCGTCAAGGTGGTGTGCGGCCATTGTGAGCGACATACTAGTTCGATGTATTTGGCGTGGATGGCATTCTCACCCATGCCTCTGACGGACTTGACGGCCTCTTCGGCTACAGGAGGATGAGGGGAAGAAGGGAAGGGGTAAAGTGTGCACACCGAATCGCCGTTCTTCCTCCTCCTCGATGACCTCCTCTTCCTCGAGGGCTGCGATGCGACTCTTGAGACTTTCGTACATGGCGGCGGGGTCGACGGGTGCATCGTTCTTCTTCTTTGCTTTCTGAGCGCCGTTCACGGGCGAGGGGCGGGCGGAGGGGGACTGGACGAGGGGGTTCTGGGGTGCGGGGGGTGCAGGGCCAGCAGGGGGGGGCTTCGGAGTGCGAGGGGGGGCGGCGATGGGGTCTGCGCCATTCATGGGGAGAGCCGTCGGGAAGGAAGCGGTCGGAACGGGGGCGGAGTGCCTGTGCGGACGGCGGGGGATGCAGGGAAGACAGAAGCTGAGTCGGTGAATGATTGTGACGGACACAAACTCGTTCACATTTGCATGTCGTCCAGCCCGCCCGCGACGACGGCTCTTTGACCCGCTACGGTCATGTGATCCGCTCTCCCCAATGCCATCCCCGCCACGCTCGCCTGCCAGGAAGCGGATGCGTCTCTCCTCCCCCACCTTTGACGACCAGGTCGCCGCGCTCAGCCAACACGACATCGACGCCTTTGATGTCCTCGACGCCCAGCTGTCGCAGCGTTCTGCCAGCGTGGTCCCTGTGGAGGACGAGCAGAACCCTTTCCGCGTCGTTCCACGCATACAAACAGCGCGCATACACCCATCGTTCACGAGTGCCTCCGCGATCAAGCCGTCCGGTCTTGAGTCAGAGCCGCCGGACGAACCGCCGCCAGCCGTCGATCCCACCACATGGTTCAACCCCGACTCATCCAGCCCGTTCATCGGATTCAGCGCCGCCACGACAGCAATGCCCAGCTTCCAGAGGCCGTCCATCGCTGGCGCAAACACAAAGTCCATCTACATCCCCTCCGCTGTGGCGCTACGCGAAGCCGAGGAAAAGATGAGGAAATGGCAGGAAGACCCCGACCAAGCTCCAACGCACAGCGTGCCTGGTCCCCCCCACTCAGCGCAGGTTACGTCGCCTCCCCGGGCAACGTTCTCCTCTGCCAGAAATGCTTTCTCTTCCACGCATCCACCCGAGTCTCCCACTCCCGCTTCCTCATTCAGACTTGCGAATGTAGAACCAATATCCACCAGATCACACGACTTGTTGCAGAGCACACATCGACAACCCAGACCCTTCAAGTCACCCTTGGTTGGTACAGTGCCATCGCAGCGGCATCCACCTACTCCGAGCATTGGTTCGCCTCTATGCGACCCTCGCTCCTCTGCCGCTCAAACTATCACGACCGTATCACCACTACGCCCTTCCTCCATCGCGAACCACGTCACGACTCAAAAACCATTGGGATTTACCCCTATACGCGGTACTGCTACGGGGAAACCAAAATTTGTAACACCGTTCAAGGCCGTCACGAGATCAAAACCGTCCTCCCTCGAAAACCTGAAGCTTACCCCAACTCCCACAGCTCCGGGGATACTCGCGAATCGCATATATCCTCCGGTCCCATTCTTGCCACCAAGCAAGCGGAACAGTGATAAGAGGATCTTTAATCTTAGTGAGCACAAGCTGCAGATTAGCTATCTCCCGGAAATTAGACATTGGTATCCTAGCGCCCCCTTCCTGCAGAAGAACGCTTGCCACCTCTGGCTTGCGGCCCCAAACCTACACCGTCAGACAGCTCGAGGATATGGGAATGTTCGTTCTTTTGATAACCTCGACCACCTGGTCCGTCCTGATGATTCTTGCCAGAAATTTCAAGGAGCTCAGTCAAGTGAACCTGCAAACTGCCCCCTTCCATGCGTTTGCTACCCGTTTACGCTCTTCCCCGGATCCATCTGATTCATCTCCGTCTCTTGTCTTGGGCCGCTCAGCCGTGCTAGAAGAGCTACATGCAATGGGCTGCACACTTGCTAAACAACCATGGGTTGACAACCACTGGCCGCTAGTTCTCTGGAAGTTGGCTGGCATGGTTGCTCTCGATCCTGTAAGCGAGAGTAACCCTTCAAAGAAACGTTGGTGTTGGCCAGAGGTTATTCGCCAGTTGATGTACAGGTCAGCGGTCTGGTTTGAAAAACGTGACCTCCGCAGTTCAAATGCTTCACCAGGTATGAACGCGACCTGAATAATTCCTCCCGTCCACCATTACGGTTGATAGCAACCAAGGATGCGTCCGCTGAATCGCCGATGGTGCTCTGTATTTCAGACATAATCTGGCCCGCTAGTGGTTCTCAAGAAGATGTTACACCGGTTCAAACCTACCCTGAACTCGAAGTCACTGATGGCTGGTATAGACTGCGTGCGCGCATTGATGCTCCGATAGCGCGTGGTGTGAGAAAAGGGAAGATAAAAATAGGTAGGAAGATTGCTGTAGCGGGTGCAAAGGTTAGTCCGGCCATCCTTATCGATACTTATGTTCGCTCCATCCAGTCACCTGTAGCTCTTGGCGGAGCGAAAGGAAGGTTCTGAAATTCTGGAAGCTTACAATTCCAACGTCTTCCTGTTAACCGGCAACTCAACACATATGGCGCCATGGCATGCAAAGCTCGGCTTTCAACGCGAACTGTTCGTTGCGACGCTGAACAGCTTGACTCCGGACGGTGGTAATGTGGCTGTCATGACGCTCACAATAATAAAGGTGTGGCGTACATGGCTCTACTGGCAGGTGCTGCGACCTAACATTCGGACAGGCGTACCCTATTGCGTACATAGAATTCATCGAGGATTCGAACGGCCGGAAACAAAGGGAGGGACCGCACGATGCAAAAGAGGAGTCGAGGTTGAGTACACAATGGAAGGTTCGTCGAGTAGAACTTCTGTTGACTCTTATTTTCACCGTCCACAGACAAAACGGGAGTTACATGCTTCAAGGTTATGGTCTGAATATGAAAAACGTAGGTATAGGCTGCTCGACCACGCGGAGCGCCTTGAGCAACGTGCGGGCTCGAACTCTAGACCCGAACATGACGGCACGACCATTCTTCCTTACACGAATGCTAATCGTTGATGGTCAGGCAGACTGCCCACCCGATAAGATTTACGATATGTACGATACCTTGCAGGAAGATCCCGAGGCAGCCAAGAACATTATATCGACTATTGGTCATGAAGATGCTGGGTGGCTTGCTCGACATATTCGTGAGAGGGTAGTTCAGGAACGAGATGGTGTTTCGAGGGAGATTGAGCAAGAACTCGAGGTATAAAATCTTTCGAAACTTGGTCAGATGCTGATACAACGCCAGTCGGTCTGCCCAGCACGCGACGTGAGGACTTTCTGTGTGATTGTTGTCAATGATACCCGAACCTGCAAGCACCCACCGAGGCGGACGGCGCAAATCACCGTATGGGGTGTTCCCGGGATATCCGAGGGCTGCACTCAAAATCCCTTTACCCCCGGCCAACGGTATCTTGTGAGTTACGCACATCTAATTGTGGCTCGATCTTATACATCAACTCGCATTAGGTGACAAACCTGGTTCCCACACAGGCGTCTGCATGGATGGATCGTTCCCCGGGTGGAGAAGTATATTTGAGCACTAGAAAGAACTCTAAGTGGAAATTGGTCAATTGACCTGTGGTGTACCTTGAATGCTGCTTGAATGACCTGGCTTCTGGGCGCACTTTGGGACATGGTAGAAATCAGGGTACAATGCACCAAACCATTTTTGGCGGTAACAAGAAAAAGGGAGTGACCTCGACCCGGATTGAACGGAAGACCTTGTGGATACCGACGTCTGGAATCACACGCATTACCACTGTGCTACGAGCCCTCAGCGCCACGCAGGATCACGCCTCGACATGAGAGTAGACGCCATTACACCCGATCAACTAAGTGGTAACATCTAAGCCAGGAAAGTCTAGGGGGCCAGCATCTATAATAACTCTTGCTTGATCACGATCTCCTTGTAGAGGCTGAGAATGATGTCGTTTGCAGTCAGGGTAATGATTCTGCATAGGATAAAAGTCAGCAGGGCCGTGAGCACCACCATGGCAGCACCCACGTGTGGGGGGCAATACGCAGAAAATGTGCTGTTGAACCTGTCGCCAATGAATGTAAATTATAACGAGAGCAAGTGACAAAACTACATGCCTTTATACCATCCAAACACCCCTTCAGCCTTGAACGTCTTCCAGAGACAGTCAATAGGATTACTGTATAATGCGCCTTGTAAGCGCCCGTCAGGTAGTCGTATTGTTGGTTGGTTATACACCCGGGTGAGAGCCTGATAGACGTCAGAGCTTCAGCAATAGCACTATGAGAAGTGGTACACTCACGGTATCTGCTGGCTGCATTACGATACACTGTTCGGGGAGTCAGAACAAGATCAAAGTCTGCGCGTTGCGGTAGACATACCACACAAACACCCGACACAGAACTACTAGCTAGGTATGTCCAAATATTATTGGCAGGCAAGATACCGTGCGTGACAAGCTGGTTCTTGGTCCAATTGTAGGTTGGCAGTTGAACAGAAGAACCCATCGCAGTCCGAAGGATGGCAGCATCCATCCCACGGACGAGACCTCGGAACCGCTCTGCCCGAAATATCGTGGAGAGTGCGTCAAAGGAACTTTTATAGTGATGTTGTGCGCCAACCGGTAATGTAGGAGAATATGCCTTTGTGATGGTCAATCACCTTATGCATGAAGAAACCAACCGAGACGAACTGACCTGCATGCGAGCCTTGATGAGGAACAGTGGATTTCCGAGGGCTGCGCCGACCGCTCCACTAGCGGCACCGGCTGCTACAGATGTCAGAGGTATCTGATCGGTCACGGGCCTGCCTATGATGCGATTGATCGTGCGGCGGAAGGGCTCATAAAAACCTGAATCATTTCAGCTCTGCAAGTGATCCGGGCAGGTAATAAATACCTAAGCGTGACCCGTTGAGAAGAATCTAGCAGAGGGTCAAGGAGACTAAAGAAGACACGACTGAAAATGCTTGCCTGGTATGCATACTGGGAGCGTGTGAGGGTGAGACCACGGGTAAGCGCTGCCCACTCACCGCTGGGCCGAGACCGCGTTGTAGGCCTCGGATCCCTTCGTGTCGCCACGCCTTGGCGAAAACATCAAGAGCGTTTTTATAAACCTTTTCACCACCGCCTTTTGCTAACTCGCCCTGGAGTTGCAGACGCGTCTTTGCGACTTCTGCAGGATTTGAGATGGTAACCTGCCCGCTGGAATGAGAGCGAGTCTGAAGGTGCAACAGAATGCCAACTCACTGCAATACAGGCGGCAAGGCCACCACATACGAATCCTTCTGCGGTGGAAAGAGGGCGTGGTAGGGCCTGCGTGGAGGACATGTTAGCGTATGCAGCAGAGCGACAACGAGGCTTATGTATGTGTCGTGAGCGGCTGTTCAAGTTGTTCGGGTCGGTGGGTCATCAGCGACGACTTGGGCGCAAAGGAACCGACCTGGCCATGACCCCGACGTGAGTCTGGCATGCAGCGCTCCGACGGGTACGAAGGCGGTCCTGTGGTCACGACGAGGACTGTGCTTCTCGTCGGCATGCTGGCCGTGTCCGTCCCGGTGGTCATTCGCATTGTTTCCTCTCCACTCGCCCTGCTCCTCCTCGCACCGTTCTTCGTCGTCCTGGTCGCCGTCTGCTCTCTCATCGCGCACTTTTACCTCGCATCCAGGCTCGACTCAAACGCACCTGTTCCCGGAAATCCCCTCTCTCGTGCCGCCCGTCCGCTCGCCTTTTCCACTCCCGCTGCGTGGCAGGCTGTCCTTACTCGCTCTCAATGGTCACACAAGTCCCCTCAAGCGCTGCCACCATTATGTTCCGGCATGCCCTCAGTATCCACCAGTTTAAATGATATCATGATTCTCATAGTCCGCGACTTTGTTCTGTCCTGGTACAAAGACATCTCGTCCTCCCCTTCGTTCCCCACCGCTGTTTCAGCGACGCTGCATGCGGTGCTCGAACAACTCTTGCAGCGCGTAGCAACCGTCGATGTCCCATCCCTCATTGTTGGGCATATATTGCCTAAAGTCACCTCTCATATCGAACAGTTCCGTCAGTCAGAGGTTGCTCTCCGTGGCGCTGGCCTGGAGCGTCATCTCACCCAGTCAGAGGAACTTGACATGTTGTTAGCCAGCCGGTATGTCGGAAAGGGTGAAAAGTTGCATCCAGCCGTAGACAATTTGTCGTCCACTTTCACGAAGCAGAACGAGGAAACGCACTTGAGGGGCATAGTGGACCAGGTCCTTCCCTTCATCCTCCCAGAGTCCGAAGCTCAAAGCAAGATCCTTAAGACAGTAATTCGAGAAGTCGTGGCCTGTACTGTGCTTTATCCGGTCATGGATATGGTCACAGATCCCGACTTTTGGAATCGTACGATTGAACAGGTGGTGAGTGCGTGACATCTTTCCTGTGAGTTGACATCTCAGTTTAGTCTCAGGCTGGCGCTGCGATTCATCAGCAGTAAGTTCCTTGCGCCTGGCAGCGTGTTCTTAATAATCTCTTGCAGAAAGCTGATTTACAAGGTTCGCAAAGTCTTGGAAGCCCAATCGCCACGTCGCCACCATCGCATCACGTCGACGGCCACTCCTGGAGGAGACGTTATCACTATTCGTACCGATGTCCGTCAATTCGAGTCCTTCCTTCGAAGTATCAATCGCTGTTCCTCCCTACTCGACGCGCGTCGCCTCAAGAACGACGTGATGGGTGAAATTCGCAGAACAAGGTTGTTACTTGGTACATGTTGCGGTCTCCTTGTTAGGAATACAAGCTAATTTCTGGGCAGCAAACCACGAGAAGGAGGAATGGATAAACGGAGAGAGGACCGAGGATGTTGTAGCATTCTTGGACAGGCTATATACTGCTAAGCGCACGGTTGAGCAACGAATTGTTGTCCTAGGTGGCGAGCACGATCCGGTTAGTGTCATTCGTTTGGTGTCCTTGAGTTCACTACCTACGTCCTCTACGCAATTAGACGGCAGCCGCTCCCGAAACGCATGCACGGCCACGAGTCTCATTCAGAGACGTTCTCGGCAATCCGACCTCCCTTTCATACCTCATGGAATTTATGGATCGTCGTCATCGTTCACTGCTCGTGCAGTTTTGGTTGACTGTGGAAAGCTTCAAAAATCCATTGGAATTGGTGGATTACAGTTCTGGAGACGAAGACGATCCAATTCAAGATCCCTCTAACTCAACAACGTTGCGAGAGGATATCCGCTTGATTAATGATCTATATTTTTCCGTTACCCCACCTCACCCTTCCCTATCCCCGATCTCGCAAAAGCATATCGACATCATTCGAAGCTACGCCATCAACGAGATTACGCCCGGCGCCGACGAGAATAAGAGGGTTCGACGAAGTGTCATGTTGGCCCAGAGGGAGGTGGAGCAAGAAATGGAAGGTGATTTTGAAGACTTTCAGAAATCAGAATTGTGGTTTCGAGTGATCGAAGACGCCTCGTTCGATAATTCCGAGGCTGGGGTCCCTAACCTCGGCCCGTCCCCTGCTGTGCCAGCTTTCGGGGCGTCATCGCGGAGCAAAAGCCACATTCCTCGTTCCGAGTCATTCCCATCTCTCTTTTCGTCAAATCGTGCTTCGGAGCGTCCTCATTCGATACAAACGCCATTGATTTATTCGCCCCCTGCAACATCTCGTAGCAATATCGACGTCCTCATGGCCCCCTTACCGGACACGTCCTCTGATACTTCACGTGCGCCACTTTTTAATGACCCGGATGACGGGAGACCCTCTTTGGATGAATCTGAACGTATGGAAGCGATCCAGGCCGCACTGACCGATATTATTGCCACGGAGCACCACCCTAGTCGACTACGAAATCATGCTGAGGAGGCGCATACCTTCATCCCTTTGGTTTCTGATGAGCGAAAACCACGCGGGATGTTTGGAGATGAAGAAGATCCCAATGTTGACGAAGAGAATGAAGACGACGCGACAGAAAGCGCTCATGGCACCGGACAGGAATCGTTTCAGCTTGCAGGACCTGGTGACCTCCAACTTTCCTATGAGATTGCCCGCCTTGGCAAGAAAATAGTCAAGTCGGAGGCTCACGCGGCGATGCTTGACACGCTCATCAAAAAAGCCGAATTAGCTGGAGATACTCAAGAGCTCCGCCTCCTTCGCAAAGCAAAGGCTTCGATGACCAAAGAACTCAGGGAATTAC
>JBBPLV010000021.1:0-66999 GCA_038089975.1 Boletellus ananiceps | reverse complement strand
AAAATACCAATCCGGATAATGTCGGGGATCTGCACGAGGGCTTTGACATTGGATGGGAAACCATCTCTCATGGCAGCGGCACGCCGTCACATGAATCCGGTCCAATGACGGGGGAAAACGTGTGGCCCGAATATCTCCCCGGCTTTCGGGAGGATGTCCTTGGTTACTAGTATGTTCACCCGTTCCGCGGCTTTGGTGCATTCATCTCGATCGATGCGCAGCCACGCTGCCGTGAAGCTTGGGCAATCTTTGTTCCCTCTCTTCGCTCTGGCTCTTGATCTCCCAGAGAATTTCTTCAACGACAAGGCACGTCTTGTTCGCCTTGTAAACGAGCCCTCGCGACATGCACTTTTGGCTAGGTGACTAAGCCTGCCGCGATCATGCGACTCCTTCATTACCCCCCTCAGCCTGCCAGTCCGATGGAGGGAGTGGAAGGCATCGGGGCTCATACCGAGTACGCCTCAACGCCCCTCAGTCGATGCATCTCACCGATCTTGGTACTAGCTACGAGGTGATGCACAGCAGCCATCTTGAGTGCAGTCCTGTTCTGATCTGCGTTGGATCAGTGCTTCACTATTCTCTGGCAAGATGATATTCCAGCTCTGCAAGTGATGAACACCAACGGGAAGTGGATCGATGCAGTCCCCATCCCAGGCTGTCTCGTTGTCAAGTATGAACACCCTTTCTGCACGACAGTCGATAGTGATGCGTCGTGCTTGTAGCCTGGGCGATCAATTCGCCCGCTGGACCAGTCAGTCACCTCATTGAATTATCCATCGTATCCCGACCTCCCTGCAGATGGCGTGTTTAAGTCGACCCTCCATCGGGCCATCAACGCCTCTGGACGGGAAAGATACTCGATGCCACTATTTTTTGGCACTGATTATGATGTCAAGCTAGAGGTGAGTTTCCCCATCCATCTATAGGCTCCGCTATGGTCCCTGAAGTGCCTTGAGCCTATCCCCGGCTGCGTTACCAACGACAACCCGGCGAAATATGACATCGTCACCGCAGGGGAATACGTAAAGTCACGCCTAGAGGCGACGTATGCCCATTCCAAAGGAGATATCAGAGCATAACGCATGTGTCGTTGTTGGCGTGAGTACATCAGGACATGGCCCTCAGAGTAACACGACAATGGATGACTTTTTGTAGGCTGGAATACTATTGCTGCCACCAATTTGAAACAACTACCAAAGTAAAAACATTACAAAATTACAGGAGGTGTAGGATACAATGTTTTGTTTATATATATAAAATAAATGAGGATTAAGATGGTATTTTCCTTGAGGCAGGATAAATACTACTTGTATGGAGAGGTGTATCACACTTCAGACCAGGAGATCTGAGAGATTGGATAGGGCTATCTCATATGTGATCCCTGGAAGTAGTAATGCATACTGTGAAATGGTTGTCTAACAATTGTAGGACAGTACAACACATTGAGTGGAACTGTATGGTGGTATCTCTGAAGGCCAGCAGTCTAAGGGTGATAGAAGTATGACAGGATTGAAACTCCTCTTGGATCATTGTGTCTGACAATTGACAAGTTTGCAGCATTTTTTGCTCAAAATGTGGTGTCTTCTGAGTTTAAATGTTAAATCACCAAAAAAAAGCTAGATGTGTGACCCAGCTGTAACAAAATCTTTTATAGTGGTGGGATTCAACCCCTGAGCTTCCTATCCCACAATTGAATAGATAAATAAATAATACAGAAAAATGCATGTACAGCTACACTATGCTTGATATGAATCTCAGTCTAATAAGTGTTGTTGTGGAAGCTGTGGAGCTGGTTTAGTGCTTTTTTTCATATTGGTAGAACTGATAGTAATAGAGTAGAATACAATATCATAAATTTCAACTAAAAAGGAAGTTGTGCTGACATGCTATGGCATGCTTAAAGCTACTTGAAATTTACCCTCCCTCAAATAAACTTTAATCTGAAAGAGGGCCTCTCCCTCAATAGATTATTCCTCACTCCTATGACATTGTCTACTAGAATGTCAGCAATAATGCACTCCAGTGCTCTGCTTTCATGTGTTGTTGATCAATGATCATCAGTACTTATGTCTCCTATTCTCTTTCAACACAATGCTAAATACAACTTGTCAATGATTCAGAAGCCCAGGTCACCATATCCCAGCCAATTCAGACTGTATTTCCACTATCATCTACTTATCATGGTTGGGTTGTATCTCTGGGCACAAACCTCCTATGCAACTTCTACTCTAGCAACAGTGGTAGCATAAGCACATATTCTTCATCTTCTCTCTTCAGTAGCTGTACTGATCATAGTGTTCATATCCTCTGGTTCAATGAAAACAAGCCAGTAAGCCCAAGGATGATAAGATTAATTTAGCTGTGAGCCTATGGTTTATTCAGACATGTAGATTATCTATTTTAAATCACATTGGAATGCCAGTTTATTAAATTCTACCTGAATATCCAAGTTACTTGTGGAAAATCATCCAATATGGGGGGTTACCCTTTAATTTTAGATCATGACTCTGCTCATCACCATGCCGCGGAACGCTGTCGTGATATATACGTACAAGCCTGTGCGCGACCCACCTTTGCCCGTTGACGGTCTCACCAGAATTCTCAGTAGATGCTTGCATGTCCGCAGACGAGATAAATTAAGGATTTGCTTTGTCGGACAGGCGATGGGATATGTGTAATAAGGTGCTGTGGACGAATACGTCGGGCAGGTCGAGCCTACGACGTTGGACGGGGCTCACATGCACAGACGCGGCTCGTGATGGGTCTGCATGAATTCCCAAGTTTGCACGACCCTCCAAAGTCCGAGTCCACAGGACGTTACAATTACCACATAAAGTGAGCACACCAGCAACGTGTGGGATGATGTATACAGGACCGAGCAGCACTTGTTCAATGAGGCACATTTAGTACTGTGTAGGCCGAACTCAAGGCGAACCCAGAACGGCGGCTCGGGCGTGAACGAACCCTGGCCAGTGCATGCAGATTAGAATCGTCGGTGAAAACGGACAGGGCCACCGATCAGGGAAAAAGTATTATATACGAGTCTACCATGGCCAATACAGTCTACGCCACACCGATCGCAAACGGTTCACTGGCGCAAACCTTTCTCTTTAAACCAAATAAACATGAACCAAATTAGAGATGCCCCATACAGGGATGAATGAATCCTGCATGCGTCATAGGCATGCAACCCTTTGCCTGGGCTGGCTTGGCCTGTGTGGCCCTAGCGGCCGGGATTAATACGAACTAGCGACCTGGCCCACTCTTCCGCCGTCAACTAGCCACACAGCGCCGTTGACGTACGCACCGGCGCGCCCGGCGAGAAACAAGATCGGACCCGCCATCTCGGCTAGCGTTCCCGAACGACCGAGAGGAACGACTTGAGCCAAGAGTGTAGGCGACAAGTGGTCCAGGTTCGTCATCTCTGTGGACGACCCCGTCAAACCGCGCCCTCGAGCCCCCCCCAAAAACCACGAGTACGTACCGCTGGGCCATACTCCTGGCTGATCTTCGTGGTGAGTTCGGCACGGCGGCGAGTACGAAGGGTGGACGGACGTACACACAGGACGTTGCTCCGAATGTTCCAGTCGGCAAGGAGGTTGGCGAGTAGCTTCCCCAGGTGTGTGCAGGCGTGTTTTGCCAGGGTGTAAGAGACGGAAAGGACGCGAGCATCGACTCTGAAGGAGCCAGACGACGATATAGTGATCACCTGAGACGTCGGAGGCAGCAAACCCCTGGCCGACACCGTTGGAGTGACGGGAAGGGGTACAGCCGTGGCAGGAGGCGAAGGCGGCAGTGAATGATATGGCGTAGAATTAGCGGATTCCTGCGCCTGGCGCAACCCGTCCGCGTCGTGGAATGGATTGCTCGGCCGCGAGACAAATTTGGGGGGTAGAGCACCCCGCCTTATGTTTCCGAGGTGGAGGAGCTCGAGAAACGCGACCGTCGTAAAGTAGACCGCGGTCACATTTGTCTCAAACGTCTGTGCGAATCCCACATGCCCGCCCGTGTTCCATAGCACGTCCTGAAATGATTTGATGGACGGTACTGTTTCTTCTCTTGGGACATCGGAGTCGTCCAGTGGGGAAGGCAGCTGGGGAGGAAGCAGATTGCGGGCTACCCCGGCATTATTTACAAGCAGATCAATGTAGCCGTGGCGAGACTTGACAAACTGCACCATGGACAGAAGGGAATCTCTGGAGGTGATGTCACCTTGGAGGGGGATCATCTTCCCATGCCTCTGTGCAAGAGTGAGTTACTCAGGGGCCAACGGGCAAGATGAGGCCGCGAACATTGTTTTCCAGGGCGGCCTTTTGCAAGACGTCCAGGCGCCGGCCAATGATGTATACCGTAGCGCCGTTGTGCTCTAGAGAGGTGGCGATCATGAGTCCTATACCTTGAGCGCGATAAGCGGGAATGAGGATCGTGCGATAGACGGCCAATTCGGAGTGGTACCTGTTCCGCCGCCCGTGACCACGGCGACCTGGCCATCTAGGCTAAATAGATAGGATGGATCGGTCGAGGGATTCATGGGTGGGCCTGCGGAAAGGAACGACGAAGGGGGCCTGTGGGTAAAAAGGCCATTAATGAACTGAGCCTTTTGAACAGATAGAGCTTCTTCCATCCCAAAGCGACAATAACGTTTTAATATTCGCAGTGGCGGTTAACGGACATCACCACGTCTGTGTCACGGCCGCCAGCAGACTTGCCTGAACTGATGATGATCAATTATGATGCGTAGACAACGGAACGAAACCTACGGCCCTGCTCGTTGAACCTGCATGGCCAACCGACGGGCTGGCCATGGAGTGCGCACGCCGGTCCCACACCTTGTAGTTCCTGTCGGAAGAATTCTCGGCGCAGGCGATGTCCGACAGTCGTGCGTGTCTATCGAATCACCACACTTATGACATGTCGCGCGATGCCGCACCACCGTGGGCCCAAGCCGTAACTTGTTGCCAGAATCCTCGGCGCGCGACGTTGCGGCAATTCTACGCGGTGTAAATTATCATACACAAAAGTACTGTCCTGGATATCTACCCAGCGCACATACATACTTGGTAGGCGAAAAGCCAAGTGGAACGGTGTTCTACAGGAGCATCATCCCAAGCCCTCCGATGGCAGCGAACATGCACGCCACAACTGACACATACTTTTCCATCAGCCTCGTCGCTGAGCTCGATGATGTCGAGGTTGTCCCGCCACCGCTCGTCGAGGTCGAGTTGCCCGAACCAAACACTCTGACGTACCCAATCTCAAAGTACGCATTGTCATATCCAGATGGCGAGCCAATGACGTAGTTGTTGTAGCAGACGCCCGAGCATGTCTGATTAAAGATGGCTGCATTGCCAGCTATCATGATCCTGTGAGCAAACTTGGATCGAGTGCTTGTTCACCACTCACCCCAGTCTGTTCAATGGGTCAACGTCTGTTCCTCCTGAGTCACATGACAAGGCACGCACCTCCACAAAGCGTAATGTCAAAAATGAGCTGTTGCGGTTGAAAGAATTCCGGGATGTTGCAACCAGTGGCAGGCCAGTTGCCGACTGGAATCCCAAAGGTGGACGTGTCGACCGTCGTATCGTTGTTCGTCAATACGCTCGGTATTTGGGATCGCTGGTGGTGGTGGGTCAGGGTTAAAGCGCGCCACGATCAGAACTAAGCGGACCACAAACCGGGAAAAACCATATACTGAGCGCAGTGAGCATCACTCGGTCCCACAGGAGACGGCTGGCTTACCTGATACCGGATGCCGCAAATTCTGTCACATATACTCCCCCGCTGATGTTGGCAAACCCAGCTCCAAACGAGGACGAGGATGGGTCGTCGACGATGCATCCTTGGTTCCCGTTGGCAAGATAGGAGCAGTTAGTACTGGCGACTAGGGTCGACGTCTCGTTGGGCGAGACTTGGGTGCATCCCTGAAGGCGGACAGCGTTTGAGCGGTGTTTGAGCGCGGGTCAACAGTACAGACGGTTTCAGTGTGTAGAGACATTTGATTGTTGGTTTGCAGGTTGACGCCCTCAAATGTGTCAATCTCGCCTCCCTGAGGCCACTGGGCTGCTTGGCTGTCGAGACGGGGATATTTGCATGATGTCTGGGAGCGGACGAAGTAACCCACCTCCACCAAGCGGGCCACACGGAACACTAGCCAGGGGACATGAGATCGTCGCAGCACACGAGTGATTCTGAGGACGCACGCCATAGGGCACGTGATACATGTCGGCCACCCACAAGCTGCCCACGGCGTAGCTGTCGTTGCTGGTGATGCGGACGGTGTTCCGCTTGTCATTCCATGGGACCTAGTTACCAGGGTGAGCGCGTGCGCGGAAATGCACACTCGGCGCCCTCACGTTTGTGAAATTGTCCACTCGGATGAACGCGTGAGACGTGGACGAGTCAACGTAGGCGAGGTTGTCGGCGAACGCAGTCTGGGCCGAGACAAAGCTGGGCGGGTCAGACAGTTGGGAACCGGGTGGGAGAAATGGCATACACCGCATCGCCATTGGTGAGGTTGTCATCTGTCCGGGTGAGTCAAACATCTACGGGCGAACGGGCCTGGACGTACAATGGTTGTAAAACGTCCAGCGGTCGAAGAAACTTGACCCGTGGTACTCTCTTGCGATCGAATACTGAGTGGCGGATATGTGCGGGGGTGCGACGAGCGCGAGCGCGAGCGCAAGGAGCGACAGGGCGGCGGGCATTTTCGCAGGTTCAACGGGACGTGGAGCTCACGACGGCGGACCTATATATACGCTGGCTGGCAACATGATGAAATGGACGGAGTCCTCTGGTGGGCCACTCGAGGCTGTGCTGCGCGCAGCCCACCTTCCGACGTGGCGTCGGTTAGCAGGACTCCTGCAAGGTTCGATGGCCGCGTTGCGCAGTCGACACGACGTGGTCTATAAAAATCCCATATGAAATTGAACACGAGACTGCTCGTGGGTGCATAAGAGTGGAACACGGCTCGAGGTACACAACGATAAAAAGAAACAGGAACACGCTGGACAAGTCGGCCTAGCGTGCAGCAGCCAAACCTGCATTGTCGCGGATGACCGCCGTCCTGCTTTCGACATTGCGCAGATAGTCGAGCGCCCTTTGCGCCTTCTTCTCGAGTGCCTCCGCATCCTGAACTTCCTTCCGTCTGTCTTCCATGGTGGTCTTGAATCGCTCCCGAAGATCCCATGACGCGTATCGCAGCACCTTGCGTGTCTCCCGGCTCACGCGTCCTCCATGCGCATTCACAAACAGTTCTTGTTCCGAAGCGCCGTCCTCGACCTTGACAAGCGACGCCCGAATTCGTCGGCCAACGGTCTTGGGTATGGTGCGTGGCAGGTCCAGTATCAGGTATGCCGTGGCACCCACCACCACCGCACCAATGACAGGTCCTGCCCATTTCCTCGTGGACTCGTCCGCGAATAGCTCGGAAATGCGGACAGCACCATCGATCAAACTCCGCATGCCAATCGCCTTGCCGCCAACCATCGTCAGCGCTCCGACACCCAGAGAAAGGATGCTGAGCGCTGTAGCGTGCTTCTCCGTACCATCTTCCTTGTCCGCCTCGTCTCCAAAGTGCACTCGCAGATGGTAGTTGAAGTCGAACAAATCAAGGATGGACGTGTTTAGCATGTCTGAGCGCTGTGACAGACCTATTCCGAGGTTGTATACACCGCCCGCGACAACTGCGCTGGCAGATGCAGGGTACCGACGACGTGTGGCACCCTGCTTGCCCGGTCGAACGCTAAACATAGCCTCGGGCATGAAAACCCGACACGATCTCGCCACACCATCCGGAAGGTACCGATCCTCGATCGCTCGGATCTTTTGGATACTGGCAGACGTAGCAAGGCGCGCCTCATCCTCTGCCAGCTTGACCGCAGCATCCAAGCTCGCGAGCAAAGCCTTGCGAACATCCAGAGCATAGTCCCAGATAGCGAGGAAACCTGGGAAGCGAGGCAGGGAGATGGCAACGTCCACGCCAGGTTGGCCGCGACCAACGCGCTCAAGCGCGTCCGACAGGATAGCCTTGGTCCTACTGGCAGTCACAGCCGCTCCGGTCTCTTCGACAGACTCGAGGACGTCCTCCAAGCTCTCCCTGTCGTTCTTCATCTGCTCAAACACGGGCTTTGCGCTCTCTAGATCGTCCTTGGCGCGGCTGACGTCCATTTGAGCAGCGATGGCATTTGCACTGGCAAGGAGGTCGATGTCGGCCAAAAGTTTGGACAGGTACGTTATTGCGGGCTGAAGTTTCGACATGGAACGCTTGACGAGAACAAATGAGCGCAAGGAGGATTCGAGGTCGTCAAACGCGGGGTTTGCTGTGTAGGGACGAAGCGCAGCAGCAGAGTCGACGAAATGAACAAGGTCCTCTGCCTTTTCGTGTGTACAAGGACTGAGCTCCTTGATTTGCTCGAGGACAACCCGTTTGCACTTTTCCTTGTTTTTGATCTGTTCAAACTTGTTGACGACAATGAAAAAGTATGCCTTTTCATTGCTAGCATTGGAAAGGAAGTCTTTTGCAGACAGAGTAAAGTGGTTTTCTGCCGAGACGACAAAGACGACGACGTCGATTTCCTCCTGCCGAGTGAAAAGCGCGGTGGTCTTGAGGCTGTCCCTGTTGAGGCCAGGGGCGTCTATGAGAGAGATGTCGACGACCCCATTGTTGAGGAGAGACTCTGACGCCGCTCTGCTGTCCGCCAGGTAGACCTTTAGCCTTGGCTGGTCATCTTCATTGTCCGCGACGACGCTCTCCAGATCAGCGAGAAAGACACGCGAGAAGGTGGATTCGTCGGTGACGGAGTAGGGAACATCGCCCTTGAGGACGTGGACCTCCTCGACTCCATTGTTTTCGGCAGCATCATGGACCTCGCAAAATGCTGTTGTGCAAGGCTGCTGGTCGACGGGCATGACCTCCCGCCGGAGCAAGGCATTGACAAAGGTGGATTTGCCAGAGTTGAGGTCCCCTGTTACCAACACCTTGGATGACGTATCCTCGACACGGAGTCGGAGTTTGTCCATGTGCTGGAGAGCTGTGGATATGCGGTCGTCCAAGAGGTTGGCAATCGACGCCTTTTCCAGCTGGGAGACAAGGGTGGCGGGAGAAGTCGAAGCACCGTGGGGGCCGAGTTTAAGATCAAGTCGGAGGATATAGAAGTTGCCAGCCTTGTCCGCAAGATGATCACCGTCCGCGACATGTACGTCTGCGTGCCCACTTGGCTGTTGCTGAACGTCGTCCGACGTCATCGTAGAGGTGGCGCCTTGGCGGGAGGGAATGTAGACATTGGATGGATCGTCTGCAAAAGAAAGGGCGCGGCGGGGCGGTAGGTCTGAGGGTGCGACGGACGGATCGGTGGGCAGCGCCTGGAGTGTGGGATATCGGACGACCCAATCGTTCTTGTTGAACTCTCGGAGGCCCGCCAAGATGGCCTTGGTTGCGCCAATCGCGCCAAGCAAGCTGTGGTGACGGTGGATGAGGCTGGGGGTTGGGCTGATGGGGAGAACATGACACACTTGTCTTTCTGCTCGACGTAGGCCTCTTGGACGTCTTCGACCTTGAGATGCTCGCCAGAGAGCGGCAGACAGGCTTCCTTGGCGAACTGCATGGGCAACAAAACAAAACGCCTGCGCTTCAAGGGGGGAGTGGCTGACGACGAGCTCCGCAGTGAACCGAGAGTGGCCGACGAGGAGAAGGACGGGAGAGAAGGGCACAGCCTTGGTCATCCGCTGCTTAGTCAGGCGTTCATCGCCATCGCGCTCGGGGATGCACGGCGTGTGGAAAGGGTAGACCGCACGCGATTGCCGTTCGGGGGTACATTTCGTCGGACCTGCCAAGGGGCGTCAACGCCTCCGTTCATGATGTCGACAATGCGTGCTGTGTCGATCAAGGACGGCAAAGGTCCCATCGAGAACCTGTACATCGGAGACACCGAGCGCCCACTTCCAAACGAGGGACAAGTGCTCGTCAAGGTGGGCCCCTGTCGTGCGATCGTCACGCAGGGCTGACGGCGGCATCAGGTCGCAGCATTTGGTCTGAACCGCATGGACCTGGCCCAGCGCGAGGGCAGGTATCCTCTACCCCCGGGTGCGTCTCACATTCTTGGCGTCGAGTTCTCCGGTGTCGTGCACGGGCTTGGCCCGCAAGCTACCAAATGGACGGTGGGGGACGAGGTATATGGGCTCGTCGGGGGGGTAAGGCACCCGGACGACGCCGAATCGGGGACGCTGACGGGTGCTTTCCAGGGCGCAGGTGCCGAGTACGTTGTGTGTCATCAGGGGCTGCTAATCGAGAAACCGGGCCACCTGACGTGGGTCGAGGCTGCCAGCATTCCCGAAAATTACATTACAAGTGCGCACGGCGAATTAATGCCCGGCCGAGGGGGGGCATGGGACGGGTATCAAGGGGCACATCTCATCCTGTGTTTCAGCCTATCAGGCGGTGGTCAGATATGGCGAGGTAAAGAAGGGTGACGACGTGCTCGTGCACGCTGGAGCATCCGGTGTCGGTGTTGCTGCGATCCAGATGGCACGTGCATTCGGGGCGTGCGTTGTCGTTTCGGGCGGGACGGCCAAGTGCTGATGTCGCCGCTCAGGCACACGGTGACGGCGACGGCGTCGACGAGGGACAAGCTCGACTGGCTGCTCTCGATCCCGAACGGGGCGACGCATGTGGTGAACTATGTGAGCGACGATGTCGCAAAAGAGGTCGAGAAGACGACCGGTGGCAAGGGTGTCGATGTCGTAATCGACTTTGTCGGACGGACGCACTGGGAGAAGAACATGGATTCGCTGGCGATGGACGGGAGGATGACGCTACTCGGGTTGTTGAGCGGTAGGCAGAGCCCATCCGCGAAACTCGTTATTAAACGCAGCTCGTCCAAAGGGAGCGAGGTGTCTCGGGTCAATCTGGGGCCGATCCTGTACAAGCGACTCAAGATCCAGGGATCCACGCTGCGGTCTCGCAGTCCGGCATATCAGACGGCGCTGATCAACGAGCGAGTGGGCAAGCTCGACTGCCGGACGGCGCTGATCCAGTCGACAGGTTCGGCGCGGTGGCCGATCTGATCACGGGGGCGGGCCGATGCGGACCTGGATTCACAAGGTAGTGGGGTCTGACCCGGTGGGTACGGACCGCCTGACGCTGATCGGACAGGTGTACGGGCTGGACGCGATCCGGGATGCCCACCGCGAGATGGCGGAGAACAAGAACAGGCGCGTGCATCGCTCGTTGTGGGGGCCCCATGCTGAGTTTCCCAGTGGGAAGATCGTTGTGGCCGTTTCCCAGGCAGGCGAGGGTGTCGACGCAGAAGAGGCTTGAGCGTGGGTACGATGGCGTTGTAGGTCACCTGATCGCGTGTCCTCGGCAGCCTCGGCGGTTTCGTCGACGCCGGAGGGGTGTGAACGCAGCCACTACATGCTCGGCAATGGCCGTGCTGTATATTTCATTGGCACGGCACAGCCTCGGCGCCAGACGCGACGACGGTCTTGTCAAGGCCTGCGTGCGCGTCCCGCACAGTGATCGCCGCATCCGTCCTGTGTCGGTTCCGGCATCGTGCGCGCCATCTTTCTTGGTTCCGCTTCTGTCAGCACCCGAGGCGATGTCGCTCGCCGGCTTAAAATGGCCCCCCCCTCCTCTGCCCGGCAGCATCCCCCCATGAGCTCGCAGCACGCCCCCCCGCACCAGCCCCCCGCCGGCCAGCCCAAGGCGCCCACCACCCACAGCGCGCCCTCTGCGCCCCCCCCGCCGTCCGACCCCAGAGGCTACCCCTCGTCCTCGCGCATCACCGTCAGCGCCGCTGCGAGCTCTGCCGCGCCCGTCTTCTTTTAACACGCGTGCAGCCCGCCCGCTGTGCCCGCTGTGCACTGCCGGCGTTGACGCGTACATCACCACTGCATTCTTGCTTCTTCACACCCTATGGCAGGCCTGCCGTCGAGGCGTCCTCAAAGGACACCCGGTTTGGACGCCTGCCGAGCACCATCTAATCACAGCTGCTTAAGAAAGGAAGGACTCGTGCCATCGTTGTAATTGTCTCCGTTGCCATCCCATCGCCGCTCTCCGTCACTGTACAGCACTTACGGTACTTGCATTCCATCTAGTCGTGTTCTCTTTTGTAGCCACATACCATACTCGCGTCGCCGTCTGACCATAACTATACTATCGCTCTCGTACTGTTGTCGATCCTATTTAACACCCTCGCGCATCGTGTTTCAGATCAGGATGGTCGACAATGCAGACGCAAACGGCCACGTCAAGATCGGTCCGAGCAGCCCGGAAAACGCCCAACGAGGTGTATTCTACACATCGACTGTCTGGCACTACAGCCTGGCCCGCGCCCCTGTTTGGAACACCCCAGTGATCAAGGATCCCGAGCACTTTGCGTTCCACCAGTCAAGGATGCAGTCCACGACTTCATCCTGGTGCTGGTCAAATCAGTCAGCGTCGCACCACCCCGACAGTGTCAACGTGCCTACCCCCGCAAAGTTGTGGTTGGCATCCTCGATAAGGTGCAGATTGTGCGTCCCGGGTGCTCTCGCTCCGAATGCACGCGCATAGATGATGGCGTCGTAACTGCAAAACGAGCATGGGCATTCTCTCCTCGCAGACCTACCGGCTACTCACGTCGGTACCACCTTGTCAGCGAGACCGTGTATGGTCAGGACGTCTGTGGACGACGGAAAACTGTCCCAGACGATCGTCGTGTCCCAGCGCGAGAATTGCTCCAAATCGTGAGGGTATATCTTCTGCACAACAGCCTTGCGTGCAACGACCACGTGCCAGTCATAGTACCCCTTGGTCGCAAACTCTTCCTTGTAGATCTCGGCGCCGTCTACAACCCGTGAGTGCCTCATCAACCCTTGGGCCTGTGATAATCACCGTATATGCGCTAAACCGAGTCCATGTCAGTCCATGTGGAGCAGAGAAGCTTGAAACCGCTCACATGCATCCGGTAACGTCCACACACATTTACCAGACCACGTACGCGCTTCCCTTCTTCCGACGCGCACAGCCAATGCATGCCAACAACAGAACCACGGGAGTGACCGACGACCATGTCAACCTCGTAACCATAGGTGGATCGAAGGTAACCGACGACAGTCACAAGGTCCTCGACATCGTCAGCGAGTCCACCCTGTCTCCACTGGCCGCCACTTTCATGGTGTCCCCTGCAGTGGTTGAGTTCAGCGACCCCCGGAAAGGACTGCGTGTCACATACCGAAAGTCGAACCTGAACGAATCAAGCGGCAGCTTCGATGCGAGTCGTTTCTGGAACAGATAATCCTTGTGTCTGAGAGCGGGATCAACAGTGTCCATAGAAAGATATATTGTCGCGGCTCACCCCATCGTTCCATGCAGGATCTGCATGCGATCCTCAGTAACCTGACTATACAAGGTTGCTAGGACCCACCAAGGCGATCTTTCCTCCATCTGTCGGTTGGTGCGGTTCCACCTGCTCCAAAACGCCGACAAGGTTGCAGTTCCCCAAGCGGTGGGGTATGTGCAGTTTGGTGGACGTCTTGGCCGACATCGTCGTGGCGGTCGTCTCCAACTGGGACTCGGAAGAGCAACATCCCGGTTCCAAAAATGGCAGGTGTAGTGTTTACCCACCCGTGTGTCCCCTCCAAGCGCCAGGATCGTCCGTAGTTGGGTCGCCGTGGCTCTGGATAGTTGCAGGAGACGCAGATCCAGCGGGGAGGTGTTGCGCATCCTCGCTTCGGCGGATGCCATGCTGTTTTCTGATGTTTACCATCTTGGCCGCCTCTTGTCCGGCGTCGTCCATTCAGCACACAACCGCCGCTGGATCGTGTCATGAAGTGCTTGTCCGTCGTTGCCGTGACATCCACTGCACTGGGCTGCGTTGCTGCTGCTCACGGTGTGCACGCACGACCTTGGGAACTCGTCCTGCGGACGGACCCTCTCCACGGTCTCTGCGAGCTCGTATCCTTTCGGTCGGCGCAGATACACAAGGATCTGCTCACGCAGGCGGTCATCAAGCGCGTATCTCCGGTTCCCGCCCCCCATCCTAGGGAAACCCGGAGCGTGCTTCGGGCGGTGTCTCACGATGTCCATCGCCTGCTTTCCGAAGTCCAGCCGCACTGCTCGAACGATCTCGCCGCCTCGTTCCCCGGAATCGCACACCCTTTCGTCCAAGCTCCGTTCTCACGGGACAATGTCCGCAACGCCCACATCCTGGATGTCGACCTACCACCATTGGAACTCGTGCCTCTGATCACCTCCGGACCGGCGGAAAATCGCGTCAACTTGGCGTTCTTTGCCGATGGGTGTACGTGAGCCGTTTGCGGTCTTCAGAGGTCGGGTGGAAATTGACGTATCACAGACACTGCTGGGGAACGAGGCAAGTTCCTGGAGGATGCCTCTCGACTGGCACGCGACTTGTCGACCAATCAGACATTTTTCACCGTCAAACCGTTGCTCAATTTCTGGGCTGTCTTTACTCCTAGCAGAGAGGTGTCTAGAGTTCGTGCTCGCAGTCCGTCCTCACTGATATCCCACGACAGAGTGGCATTGGTGTAGGCGGCAAGGCAAAGGAGTGAGCACGACGGATCCCTCTCATTCACACACCAAGACTTTTTTCTTCTCTGCAGCACGCCATTTGGTTTGTACAGGGATGGCACCGAGCTGAGGGGTTTGTATGCCAACCACTCTGATGTGGCTCTTGCGGCCTGTGCGTCTCTTGGCGACAAGTGTAATTACGCAGTTTTGCTTGGCGGGTGTTCTATGACTTGGCACCGTCTTGCGACCAACTGACGCTCCTTTTCACAGCAAACGACCCGTTGTATGGTGGTAAGTTTGCACTTCATTACAAGGGGACTTGCTGAGTTTGTTCCATCCCTAGGACTTGGAGGTGAATATACGTAAGGCTACCGATGCCGTTGTCTGACCGCAAACACTGACGTGATCCAAAGTACTACGACTGCTTCGCTGGCAAACGGCGCCTTGGTTCTGCGTCACGAAATCGGGCATTCCATTATCGATGTCGGCGAAGAATACGACGGAGGCTTCGCTTATTTTGGGGTCAATGCCATATATGATCCTACAAACGTGACGTGGGCACACTGGTTGACGCACGGGGACCACTTGCGTGTGGAGCGTTCTGTCATGCCAATGCAGTCGTATCCGTGGACACTCCTCGAGGTCGAGCACCCATGGTTGGTAACGTTCTCGTCGTCTGGGACGTACGCTCGTTACCTCGTCAAGTTCTCGCTCTCTGGAATACCTCACGCGGACGATCTCGCTGTATCCCTGGACGGTACCGACCTTGGGTGGACACCCCGACGCGACATCGGTGTGGACAGGTGGCATTACGATGTCCTCTTTGAGCACGTGTTGGTCGAGGGCGAGCACGTACTCAAGTTTGCGCTCCGAAACAGAGAGATCCAGGGCCAGGCTCAGCTTTGTAGCGTCGAGGTCCTCGAATACGGCACTCTCGAAGAGTGAGCGCACAGTTCAGAGTGATCTCGGCCCGACGTTTGGCACTGACGCAGGGGCATCCAAGGTTCAACGCGACTCGAGGATACTATAGCCTCTTTCCCACGTACGTGCGCGCTCTCCCTTCTGCTCGGGAGCACGAAAAAAAAAACATGTTCTAACCCGATCGCGTGTGTCCAGATACGATCTCGACAATGCGACGACCTACCGCCCGACCAATGACGACTGCCTCATGCGCAACGTCGTCCAGCCCAACTTTTGTAGCGTCTGCATGGAAGGCCTCTGGCTCTCGCTCCTCGGACGCGTCGATCTCATACAGGACGTCCGCGTGACGTGTTCATCCGGGCCGAGCGACCGTACGATTGACGTCGACGTTGACCTGGTCAAGCTCGCCCAGTTCAGGGAGCGTCCCGTCGCAAGCGTGGAGAGCTACACGGTTGTGTGGACGCGGGATGGACAGATTCTCGAGGCGCTGGCGAACCTCACCCGGGTGCAACTGGACTCGGACGGGGTGGGCACGTACCGCGTCGACGTGACCTACGCCATCGACCAAGTGCGACGAGACCCTCGAGGGTACCTGCGCGCGAGTCGGACGTTTGACGTGACTCCCGATGGATGCTCATCGTAGGGGCTAGTACGATACAGCTCATGTCACGCGCGTGTCGTTATATGCAATTGGGGTCGTTGGAAGCCGCTCGCTGGAAGACTACTGCGACGATAAAGTAAGCCTTGAGGAAGAAATGAAAAGACGAGCAACTTCATACTACATGTCGTGTACTAATGAACGTGGGGGAGAACCCCAGGGGGGCGTGAGTAGAAACGCGATATGTACATAGTCCAGTGAGAGAAAGTGGGTGTGGAGGAATGAGAGGCTCTCCACTCCGTCATGGTATGTATAAAAAGTGGTATACAGTGATGAGGGATAAACGATTGAAGATCCTCGTCACAAGGAAGTCGGAGCAGACACTCCCGAGGAACGGCAGGACGGCGGTCGGTCGTCTCAAGAACAGATGGCACCGGCAGGAAAAGGAAAGGTGTGATTGAAAATGCTGAACGTATGAAGACTAATGTGCAGTGAACAAGCAAAATTTGGAGAAACAGCACCCGGATACTCAGATATCAAGGAGATCACATGATGACGCATTTACAGCATCCCCCGACCACGTCCTCGTGCTCTTGTTCTTGTCGGCGCTCGACCATCTCCGTAGATGGCCGTGTGACATTAATGGTAGGTACTGGATGTTCGATATGATGATAGCGTGAGAAGGGTGCAGGAGAATGCGGTGGCTTTGCGACCGTTTGCCGAGGGTCTTCTCGAATGGGCACTTTTGACCTGACAGGCTGTGATATCGGCTCCGGGAAGGTCTCGGGAGGCGGGGGAGCTGAGTCTTCGTCCGGAAGCAAGGCGCCTTCCGGGAGCCCACCAAATTCATGCAGTTCTATCTCGTCGTCTGGACGTGGTGGTCGATATTTCGTGTAGTCGTAGCCAAATGTACCAGGTGCCTGCACAAATTACCGTCGATATGAATGTCACAACTGCACGTCAAGGAACACGTACCGGTTTAATTGGTGGATAGTCTGGTAGCCTCGGTCTCGGGCTGCCATCCGCTTGCTCGTATTGACTATCTAGCCCTTTCTTGCGCGCCACGACAGGGAGCACCACCTGCAGATAAAGTGATGGTAAGCACGAATAGGATCGGATCTAGACAGCCGCTCGCCTCATCCCAATTGCGAGACTTTTGCACGGGTTGCGTCCACGTTGGTATCGCATCGACAGCATTGCCCTCTGGCGTTGGATAGGTTGCGACAGAACTCCGCGGGTCGTCCCTTCGCGAAGCTGAGGGCGGGGTTTTGACCTTTGTCCTCGCCTTCTTCGGAGTGGAGGCGGGGGAAGACGAAGCAGGGCTTTTAGCACGACGCTTTGTATGCGACTGGTCAGATAACTGTGATGTCGGGGAAGTCGTGCGTGACGCTGCACGCGTACGTGGCCCTGGAGTTGGTACAGTGCTCTCTGCGCTTGTCCTTGGAGGAACTGAAGGTGTACCGGAGCGCAACGAATCTGAAGTGGTGCGAGCGTTAGTCACATGCTTTGGTGTGGCGTTGCCATCCAGGACAGGATAGACGTTCGTAGGTGTCCGACTGCGATCAAAAGAAGCCGCAGCGGGTGGAGGGCCGGAGGTAGAGGCGGTAAAGCTGTCATCTGCACCAACGCCAGTATACGCGTCGTAAAAAGTCTCGGGTTCGGTGTCGGGGTCAGCTTCGATGTCGGTCAACGGATTCTCGTCGAGGACCATACCCACCTCCTTCGTGGGCCCATCATCGAGGTAGAGACTATCGTGAGTGCTGACGTCGACACTGTCGGCCCTCCTGCGCCAACGGGGGGAGTCCATCTGGCCAGAGGGGCCCCGGGACTGCCTATGAGCGGCTGTTCGCAGGTTGTGACCGTAGTTGGCAATCTGCAGCATCTCGACATGCTTTGCCACACGGAACTCGCCGACACCACCGTTTCTGTGGACGTCGCCTCTATACCAGTGCTCAAAGGGGCGCTCTTCGGAGTCGTTCGAAGGTCTCGGATCGAGATACACGGGATCGTAGGTTTTTGAACGTGCTGGAGATGCAATCGAAGACGTCGCAAACGGAGGGGGTTCGTTCAGAATGTTGGAAGCCTGGTGACGAATGGAAGCCGTCGGCTCGCTTGTCTTGACGACGCGATGGTCGTGGGCGACGTCGGGTGTCGGGTGTTGATGTGGGCGGTGATTGATTCCGTTACGGCTGTCGGCTCGCTGAAGAATGGCGTGAGCATGACTAGAACTGCTGATTGTTCTCGAGCGGGCTGCAATCGGTATGCGGGTCGGTTTTACGTCAGATATGCGAGGGGAAGTCGGCCGAGAAGATTCGGGGGTTGGAAGGGGGTTGCTGGTGGAGGCATTCGGCGAGGGTGGCTGGGAGTGGGTGCGTGCGCGTTTGGGGGGGAAAGAGGAGGGTGCGCCGTTGACGCGGGGTGTGTTGTCTGGGTGGGGATCAGGTGGGGACCGGGGACTGGGGCGGGGTATCGCGCTTGATGTCTTTGGTTCTTGGAGGCCTGGGGGCGACTGGGGGATGTCGCGGGAGGCGCGGGGGGAGAGGGAAGGAGCGGACGCCCTTTCGAGGGAGGACACGGACGCGATGGACATGCGTTTGGCGAGGATTCTGCTTTCGGATTCGAGTCCTGTGAAGGGGGCTGAGGACAAGACGGAAGAGCGGCAAGCAAAGGCGTACTCTTGCGCAGCGCTGGCACGATCGTCTCGTCCCATGTGGGCAGCGCGGACGGGGCCATCGCAGCGAGCGCCATAGGAAAAAGCAAAGTCAGCCACGCGAGGTTCAGTTTGTCTCTATTTCTCCATGCGCCTCTTCCGCACACCGCCCAGAATACGCCGCGCCCTCCCCCTCGACCCGCGCGGGCTCCCCGTCCCCCACGTCGACCTCACCCTCCACGACACTGCGCCATGTCGTCTCCGCGACCACTACCACACCACCCTCCAGGACGACATCCTCTACATGTCCTACGTCCACCAGTCCGCCCCCACCCCTCCCCGCACGGTCCGCGCCAGGTTCGACCACAATGACCCCTACTCCAAACACCGTCTGAACGCCCCCGTCGGCGGCGACCGTCTGGGAAAGAAACCCGCCCCTCCCACCACCCCACACAACGTCGTCACCCTCGACAGAATCGTCCTCCACACCATGATGAAGGAGGCCATCTCCAACCGCAGCGTCCTCCTCAACGCAGTCGCGTCCCTCAGAGCCATCTCCGGCGAGACGAACAACGGCGGTGGCCGTCACTCCTCCGCCGGCGTGCAGATCGTCAAGGGCAAAAAGTCCGTCAGCGGCTGGGTCCGCCCAGGTCTCCCCCTCGGCGCCAAGGTCGAACTCAAGGGCCCACAAATGTACAATTTCATCGCCACCCTCTCCGAGTTTGTCCTGCCGCGTTTGCGCGAGTTCCCCGGGATCGTGTTGCCCCCTTCCTCCAGCAACATGCAGACCCCCAGCGGCGTGGCCGGTGTCGTCTCGTTCGGACTCCCCCCAGAGGCCCTCGGCTTGTTCCCCCAGATCGAGGTCAACCTCGAGGCTTACCCAAAAACTCACGGGATGCATATTCATTTCATCACCAATGCTGAAGGCCAAGGCGCTCAGAACAAGGCGAGAGCTCTCGTCTCGGGTTTTCAGATTCCATTCTCTCGCAAATAGACACCCCATCTTCATTCATTATCCATTCTGCTATCTGGCATTAATCATTACGAGGGCTTCTACTATACGTGCGAATGAGAGTGCTGTGCTACTGGCAAGTTGATTAAATAGGGAGTGAATGAAAAGGAAACGTGATCAGATATAGTACACATGTCTTTCACCGACGAGCGTTGGTCCCTCCAGGCTGCCACGTAATGTCCCCGAGTCGGTGTCGCGATGACGAGTGTGAACGCTCGATCCCCAACCGGGTCGTAGTGCCGACTCCTCCCAGCGACGTGCCCGACGAACCAAGCAACGCCGACGTTTCAGAGGCTGTCCTCCGTGCCTTCTTTGGAGCGATGATCGAGCTGTGTTTCGGTGTATCTGGTCCCTTCAACCCAGACTTGCCCAGCGCTGGCTTCAGCACAGGCGCAAGAACAGGCAGTATTTCCCTCGCCAGCTCCCGCACGAGCACAGCGACATCTTCTTTGCTCAGCTTGCTCACGATGTCGTGCAACCCATATCTCTCCACCAAAATCGCCCGGTTTGGATGCACATCACAAACGGCCTTCAAGATGCGCAGCAGGTTCAGTCGGACGACGGCGCGACTGTGTGATAGTCTGTCGATGATGCGTTTGAAGAAGGACGCTTTGGCGAGGCCAATGGTGAGTGCGTTAGAGATGCGACAGATCTTGAGAAGCGGGTCGAGCAGGTTTTCAAACGAGTTGGCCTTGGCAGAGACAAAACATTTGAGCAAGGCGTCCAGCGATTCCGATTTGACCAGCTGATCCTCAATCTTGGCAGTTTCATCTTGCAACCTACCACGGCAATGAGCGACTTCCCCGACGATACACCAAACGAACTGACCAGGACAGGATGGCTTCCAATGCGCTGACCTGAAAGTAGGGATCGTCCAGCAGTTTCAGGTACAGAGTCAGTCCGTTATGTTGCCAAAGCAAGTTCCGACAGCTCTTGCCTGCGCTCGCGAGATCACAGAGGATGGGAAGCGCAAATTGTTTCAAAGGCGAACTGGTTTCGATAACACGCTTGAGGCATGGGATAATACCTGCCTGAGCTGCTTCTTCTTGCCGTGATTTGTTTAGTCTACAGAGGTTGTAGCACGTCTGGAAGATGTGGTTGGATACTTCCTGGAAATGTAGCTCAACCAACAAACCCTCACGTCAGCGGAAGGACTTACCGTGCCATGTGGGCCTGCCCGGTCCTCATCCAGAAGTTTGATAAGAATCTCGATCGCGTTTGCGTTCTGAAGTACTTCAAGCAAATTTGCATTCATCGACAGGTGTTTCATCGCCTTGAGCATTTGAATCAGACAGTCTCCTTCGAGTAGCTCGCAAGCACGCATCAACCCTACATATCTTGTCTCAGCTTCCCATCGGAGTCGAGACGCTTGGTGCTTACGGCGGATGATCTTCCTTGTCCCCATCGCATTTCGTACATGTATATCGCTCTGTGTCACCTGCGAAAACACTAACAAGATCTGGATGATCTTGTGCTTCATCTCGATAGCTGTCTCGCTATAGTTGCCCATCACACTCAACAACGCCGAAGACAACGGATCCAGAAGCCCTTCTCTGATAAACATACGGCAGAAATCGTTTTTGGTCGTCGGGGTTTGTAGCTCAAAGACACTTCCGATCCCGTTGAGGGCGTCCACGACAAGCTCGCTTTGTTCCGTATAGTCTTCGTCAAGGAGGTCGACAAGAACTTTGAGTCCACGACATCTGCATGTGGTAAGATAAATAGGCTATCAAAGGTCGTAGCTACTCACGAGATGAACATTTGAAGGGTTAATGCTGATGTGTGGCAGAGTAGCCGGATGAAATTCGACGCCTCAGTCCTGCATTCAGAAGGATACTTCTTGGAGGTAAAACCTGTCTATCATAAGTAAGGGTCACCAAAGGACTAGTGGGAGAAATCACCCATCATCACAGGAATTCCGCCGATGAGACAAAAGCTCTCCAACACCCCAAGGTCGCTTGTGACAAGCTACCAAGGCGTAAGTCAGTTGGGACGATTTCCTACTACAGGCGCCGTACCAAATTGATTATCTGGAGCAATTTCATCAAAACATCCCGAGAACATTTTCCTTCCAGTACTTCTAAAATTGCTAGCATGCCGTGGGAAGAGACTAGTTGGAATAACATTTCTGGATTTTCCGTCATGATGGCGATCTACAAACTGGTCAACCAACAGGACCGTGCTGATTGCGAAAATTCGGTACTCACAAGCTGATCGCAAGCATCTCGGAGCTGAAAGTCGGGTGCCGAGGGTGTGAGCTCATCAACCAACTGATTCACCATACTGCACAGACGAGCATGTTTGTCTCGTTGCAAATTGGTTTCGAGATCGTCTTCTGCGAAGCCTTCATCTATCTGAGCGAGGCGTGAGGCTGAAGTTATAACCCAGCGACAAGTCGTACCTCCGCAAAAGGATCGTCATCGTCATCATCATCTCCCAGCTAACTCACGATCAACAACCATGGCGAATGGACACTTTAGCGAGCGTACCCAGGACTTGTTGGAGTATCGAGTATTGAGCTGCAGGGTCTGGATAGGTTGTTCGAGAGCTAAATTGACTGTCAATCTACGAGCCTTCAAATACCACCAGAAGTTGAAATAAGCTCACTAGTACTGTTGACCTTGCCGAACACGTCATCATAGTCCTCGTCGTCCTCTTCTGTGTACTTGTCGAATTCATGAGAGCTTGTGACTCGCTTGGCCTCCGAGCGGCCAAAGGACCCGGAGCCACTCGAACCAGAACCAACAAAGGACGAGGATCGTGAATGCGACCGGAGTGAGCCAGGTGGCGGTCCATTCGAACCCACAGGACTTAACGAAGGACGCGAGGGCTTGCGTGAAAGGCTGGGAAGTGGAGCTGACACCGGACCGGGAGAGCTAGGTGTAATGCCAAGGGTTTTGATGTCGTCTGGATGAAACAGGCCACGGCGCACAGAGTTCTTCAACTGCAATTGGTACTACATCACACCATAGGTAACAAGTAAACTCAATTGGAACTAACCTTGAAATCAGCGACCTTTTCCTGCAAGATAATGTCGTCTTCCTCCGATGCAAGGTCTGAATAGTCCTCCACAATCGGGACAATATCTGCTGCGGGGGCTTTCGCAAGCGGAATGGTACCTGAACCAGCTGGACTACGACTTGGCCGTATTGTCTGAGCGTTATCATCGACTTCCGGTTTGTCATCCTCTGTAGCCGATTTCTCCAATGCTACGTCTGGATATTCGGCCAGAGAGCCGAGGGAAGGGATATGAGCCACATACCTTGTAACTTTGAGAATGAAGGGCCGTCCTCAAAATCGTCGTCCCAGTTGTCTGTTTGCTCTTCAGGTTGCTGAAGGACGAGTGCTAGTGGTTCCCGAATTTTCTCCACGAAACCAACAGGGGCCGAAGGTTTACCCGGCGCAGGCGGCGGCGCCTTGAGAGCCATCGGCGCCGATATTGATTGTTGCAACCCAAGTACTGAGTGTTGAAATAGATTCATGCTAGCTTTGTTGTGTAGTGGTCGTGTAGGTGATGGAGGAGGGCCATCACTACTGCCGGCCCGACCACCATGCTTCGATGGACGTGTTGGAGCTAGATATGATCAGACCTTTTTGGTTGCGTGGTAGGTAACAGAAAATTACACTTCAAGGCCTCATTCCATTCTTGCACCTTAAGAACAGCTTCGTCGTAGTTATAATTACTCGGGGGACGTTTTTGTGCACTAGACAATGTTTGGGAGTTGTTACTTCCCGGGTGTCCATCCATCTCGGCAGATAAATCCATTTGCTTCTTCGCAGCCACCATCCATGGATGTCTCAGAAGCTTCTTTGCTGATATCCGTAAATTGCTGTCCTTTTGGAAACAGTGAAGAAGAAAGTCCTTGACGATTGGAGAGGCACCCTCTGGTATTGGGGGGCAATCGTCTTGAACGATTCTGAAGAGTGCTGGCATGGGATCGAGGAAATGGTATGGCGGTTTGCCTTCTAGAAGCTCAATGACAACACAACCAACACTCCTGAAGTAAGAGCATGAGAGAAGGGAGCGGGTGTGCACCTCAACATACCAAATATCGGAGGCAGTAGTTGCACCGGATTGTTCGATGACCTCTGGTGCCACTGACAACAAAATATGTCAACGTGTGGCGGCAAGGCAAAGCTATCACCTACTCCAATATGGGCTGCCGACGACAGCATCGTCACTGACTGCGCCAGTTGTGGTAGAACTGGCGACCCCAAAATCTGCAAGCTTGACGCAACCGTCCTTGTTCGTTAATATATTTGCACCCTTGATGTCTCGATGTATAACACCTTGGTCATGGAGGTAGACGAGGCCTTCGAGTACTTGACGGATATAAACGGCGACAAGGTTCTCCGGGAATTTTCCAAAGCGTTTGCATATGTTGTGCAAGGATCCATTTTCGCAGAATCTAGGGAGAGGTCGATCAAGAGTGGATAGATGAGTTGCGTACATACTCCAGTATGATGTACAAGTACTCTCGCGTCTTGACGAATCCCTTGTATTTGACGATGTTGGGATGCTGAAATTGATCAGCTGCGTGATAGACTGCGAGTAACAGGATGCAATACATTGAGATTCTTGAGCAGGTCGATCTCCGACTATGGAAAGGATGAGAAAAAGGGCAGAGACAACCACGCAGATAAGGACCATGATCTGCCCGAGTTCGCCTTTGGGTATGTTACTCAGTTGGATCTCCTTGACGGCGACGGTTTCACCGGTGGCCCAATTAAGCGCACCTATGACGCACATGAGCCTATCGAGTTTGCCACGTGTGGAAGAGAACTCACGGTATACCTGGCCGAATGCGCCTTTGCCGAGGGAATCCCCGAGTTGCTGGGAAGCAAGAGGGTCAGCGACGCGCCCCGGAGCGAGACGGCCTGAACAGACATAATCATTAAGCAACTTTGACGGGGTGGTACTGGTAACGTGCGGTGGGAAGGGCGCCATGGCTGGAGCAGGGTGGACGGGGGGAGGAATTTAAAGCTCGGAGGGACGATGGGATGGAGAGAACGGGAAGGAAATGGGGAGACGGCTGCAGATGCCTCGAGTCGCGTCCTGCGCTGACAAGCCTGTCGAAGCACGACCGGACCCATTTGGAACACCATCGCTGGCACGTGATCGCGCGCATTCGCTCTTCCTCTGCAAGCGCGCTGTCCCCCGGCGAGTTCGCGACCGAGAGCGCTCCCATTTTGTCGTGTGCCAGTCAGCGCATACGAACCGAATAGTCGACGTAGTCGCTGTGTGCTGGTTAGACTCGCGTGTTTTCATGATTCAGAGATGGCACAACCCTCCGAGTCCATGTGCGCTCGCGACAGCCCTTGCTCTTGGCTGTATCAGAGGCAGGCCGTTCTACTAGCCAGACCTGGCCACTGGTGCCGCATCTCCCGACACAACGAGTTAGCCTCGTTTGAAAGACTAACAACGAATCCGATTCACAAATGTCGTCCTCAGTTTCCTGCGCGGTCACGTACCATTCTCCGTGTGCCCGCTCGCTGCTGAGCACCCTTCGTCAGTCGTTCCAGACAAGACATAGACCGTCCTCGCGAAACTCTATCCTCCTTTTTGCCCTTGCCCCCTCCGCGACGACTCCCCCAGACGTCTTGTCTGATATTACTTCCACTCTCTCCCGGCTCTCTCCCGAGCACGTCGGCTGCATATCTGCACCACTACCCTATCAACGCTCCAACCCCAGGATCCGCAGTGACCCGGGTTGCTCTCTCGCCTATGCGTTTGTAGACGGCATTTCCTTCCAGTCCACAATCCCGGGCCGTGCAGATGTTTATGTCGGGAGATGGCATGCCGCCCGAAGCAGATGTATTGGGGGCGCGAGGAGAGTAACACAGGCCAACACCGTGGATTCTCAGACGCAAATCTTCAATGATCTTTCCAGGTCCGATGGCAAGGCTGACTGGGAGCGCGTCTGGAGTCACAGTGCCCTCGCCGAGATGAGTTCGTTGTCGTCAGGACATGCGAACGACTTGGACTCGGAAATGTTACCCAACGGATTGCGAAATACCGAGTAAGCCTTTTCCCTCCTTGGCGATGTTCATCTCCAACACTACATCTATTAGCCCATCTACTGTAGATAATATCTTCTGTTTTTCAGATAACGCACCAGAAGGGCTGGCGACTGTACTGCAGAGGGCGTTTCCCCGAGCGAACAAGGTTTGCAATTTTGCGTTCTTCAGCCCATTTTCCGCCTCAAATCTTTGCTCGCGTGAAGCTCTCTCTCATCGCCTCGTCTACTCCCTTCATCACCGGTCGTCCAGTCACACTTTTCTACAACGGGTCGATTTTGTCGAATGGCACCATCGGTATCGCATTCACCTCCCGGCCATCTTCACCTCTACCAGCCCCTGAGCTTTCCTTCCCCCCATTAGTCGCGTTAAGCGGTAACCTGAACGTTACGTGGTAAAATCTTCTTTCCCTGTCCTAATTCTGCACTGCATTCATTCGTGTCACCTCTGCGCTGCCAGTTCGGATGGGAATCTGATCCTATCACTAGATTCTGGAAATCCTACCCAACTGCTGCTCAGTGCCATCCGAAAACATGGTCTTTCCTCTTTGCATACAACTTGGGTAGGCAAGGATGACGAGTTTTATGTCGGTGTCATAGATCCTTCAAGTCAGCAGGCACGTAGCAATGTCCTCTACCGTCATCTATTGCTCGATAACCAACGTTCCACGCCGTTGGGCCGTCCAGATTTCTCAACTTCACCGCATCCGTGCAGGGAATCCGTCACGTGGAGGCATCGCTCTCGATGCCAGTCTAGCACCAAGAAAAGGTGCTCTCGTCCGCGTGAGCGAATAGGTTTGCGAAAAGCAATCGCTATGTTTATGACTTTATTGGCAGTTTTATCACCTGCCCAGAGACGCTGCATCGGGTGCTTCGGCACGCATTCTGGACACGATAGCCGACGGGAACATCTCATTGTTCGTTGCGCCAGAGATGGAGGCAAACCTTGAGCAAGAGATCGCAGATGATACGGTAGCTGATAGTAATCATTCAGTTGTTTCAGGCGCTTTTCTAGCGGCATCTGAGAACGGCTTTGCTCTCTCTCATGGCGCACAAGGGCATTGGAAGTGTATCGTCCCTGGAGGATGTGTCAGACTGTCCCTGTAGCAGGCAAATATCACGTGATCCATCCTGAGATGTAAACCCGGCAAATTCCGGGCGACCGAGAACACCCGAGCTTTCAGTCAAGGCGGAAGTTTACTTTGCCTTGTCTTTTTTCCCAGATGGCCTTTCGAACGTCGCTCGGTCGTGCCCTCCGCAGCGCAGCTCGTCACCCCGTAAGTTTTCTTGCTTCTCTACCCACTTCAATTTCTGACATAATTTGTTAGCGGCCCTCGAGGTCGTTTGCAACGGCGGTGAATATCCCGGCACCCATCACCGAGACGACCACACTGCCGAATGGGCTCACCGTTGCAACCGAGTGCCATCCGCATTCCCAGACCGCTACTGTTGGTGTTTGGATTGATGCAGGCTCTCGCGCGGAGACCGACAAAACAAACGGGACAGCACACTTCTTGGAACACATGGCTTTCAAGGGGACTAGTCGCAGAAACCAGCATGCTCTCGAGCTGGAAGTAGAAAACCTTGGTGCCCATCTGAACGCGTATACCTCGCGCGAACAGACCGTTTACTACGCCAAGAGCTTCCGTAAAGACGTTCCAGTGGCCGTCGATATCATCAGCGACATACTCCAAAATTCCAAACTCGAGGGCGCTGCAATCGAGCGCGAGCGAGATGTCATCTTGCGTGAGCAACAGGAAGTCGACAAACAATTCGAAGAGGTTGTCTTCGACCATCTCCACTCCGTCGCATTTCAAGGTATATCCCCACCCTTCTGCTTTAGTCAATTACCAACACTCTACAGGTCAGCCCCTTGGCCGCACAATTCTCGGTCCCAAAGCCAACATCTTGTCCATCAAGCGCGATGATCTTGCGAGTTATATCAAAACCAATTATACCGCTGATCGCATGGTTCTGGTTGGTGCGGGCGGCGTCGACCACCAGGAGCTCGTAAAGCTGGCCGAAAAACAATTCTCTTCCCTACCCGTTTCTTCCAATCCCATCCCCCTTGGTCGTCTTGCTCACCCTCGCACTGATTTCATCGGCTCAGAAGTTCGGATCCGTGATGACGAACTCCCTTGTGCCCATGTTGCTATCGCCGTTGAGGGCGTGGGCTGGAGTTCCCCCGACTACTTCCCCATGCTGACAATGCAATCGATTATGGGCAACTGGGACCGTTCCTTGGGTGCATCATCTCTGTTGTCTTCTCGACTTTCCCACATCATTTCTTCAAACAACCTCGCCAATAGCTTCATGTCGTTTTCCACGTCCTACTCAGATACTGGCCTCTGGGGTATCTACCTGGTATCAGAGAACCTCATGAACCTCGATGACATGGCCCATTTCACGCTTAAGGAATGGACGCGCATGTCTATGGCTCCTACTGACATTGAGGTTGAGCGTGCTAAAAGTCAACTTAAAGCTGGCCTTCTTCTTAGCCTCGATGGCACCACCGCAACTGCTGAAGACATTGGTCGACAATTGGTTACAACTGGTCGCCGTATGGCACCACAGCAGATCGAGAGTGCCGTCGATGCTGTAACTTCCGACGACATCAGACGCGTGGCTCAGAAATATCTATGGGATAAAGATGTAGGTCCACCGTCATACTCCTTGTGATATGCGGGCATTGACACGCTTCACTCAGATCGCGATCGCAGCTCTTGGACCCATTGAAGGTCTTCTCGACTACAACCGTATGCGGGCAGATATGTCTTCGTTGATATACTGAGGCATGGTGGTCCCGCATTACTCCACTTCACGCATTTTTTCTAGAGACTGCGCAGGGTAGTTAGACGATTTTAAGAGCGCGTCACTCGTTCTGAATTAGATCACGCTACAAATGCCCTCTAATCCCAGTCACGGTAGTGCTCATTCGTTTTCGCATGCGTGACTTGAAATGTTGGACGATACATGAGTACGGCTTGAGTCAGACGCGGAGTTATGATCTGCCCACAGATTCCAGATCAAACTCATACCAGAAGTATGGCTGAATATTCGGCAGCAGCCTTGCTTACAACCTATGCTATAGGGGGAAAGAGGGCGAAACTATGGCGGAAAACCTGCACATTTATTCCCGCCGCGTTTACTTTGTCTCACTGCGCTTTATTTTTTCCCGCCGCGCCGCACCTCATAGTGCATGGCATCACATGTGCACGTATGTTTCCAAAAAATCTCCTGGCCTGCACGCACTAAAATTACCGAGTCTGCACGAAAAAACGTGACCTGCGCACAAATCATATGGCCTGCACGCGCGAAAAAGGGGGGCAGAAATATAGCTCTATTCATTTACACATTATCTTCTTTGACAACGTACACTACGAGTGCTTACTGCGCTGCACGAACGAGACGTGGCGACCGCGTACGGACGAGCGCAATTCCACTAGCAGACTCCTCTGCTAGCGAGCTCGCGCTCGTGGATACGCAGTGCTGGTCGTTGATTGTAATAGGCGACAGGGACTGGAGGGCGAGTGTGGGTGGTAACAGGGGCAGGGGGGACGGCGAGAACGGGCTGACGAGGGCAAGGACGACAGGATGGGGGCGGGAGTGAGGACGGGGATGTGGGCGTGGGGACAAGGGCGGCGGGACGACGGTAAGGACGGGAGACGTGGACGTGGACGTGGACCGGACCGGCTTAGGATGGGACGGCGGCGATGTGGACGTGGGCGTGGGCACGACAGCGATGAGGGCGAAGATGAGGACGGGGACACGGGCGTGGACGCGGGGATGGCAGGGACGAGGACATGGGCGTGGACAGGACCTGGATGGGGATGGCTGGACGACGACGACGACGTGAGGGTGGGGTGAGGACAGTGGGGGCGGGCCTGGGACGCGACAAGGGCGGCGGAGTGCGGGCACTATGCGCACCCAGACACGACCTGCTAGTAGGTGGTGCGTCTACCGGCAAACCGCGTATGCTGGCACGCTGGGCGGGGTAGGGTGGTGGGCAGGGTACGAAGGTGAGGTGTGAGGGTGAAGCACGCACGCGTCGTCGTCGCCATTGATGACATTAGGCGCACACCCATCGCGGTCGTCGTGAGTTTACGTCGCCCCCCGAGCACCATCCTGTCGCGTCTCCCTCGTCGCGTCGTGGTAGTCGCGCCTCTCGTCTCTAGGTAGCCGCCACTATGATCATCGCGTCGACATCGTTGTCATCCGAGAGTGTCGTTGATGCGGCGCCAGGTCGTCGACGACGCCATGGCAGGTGTGTGGGACACGAGTCACATGACCGAGCAGGTGGGTCAAACGAGTCGTCGGGCTCATCGGCGACTGGAGACATCGAGACGGTGGGATCGTAGACATGAGTGAGGTATATGCGCACATGTGGAGCCATACAATACGAGGTGCGGCACGGCGGGGGGAAAGTAAAGCGCGGTGGGGCAAAATAAACGCGGCGGGATCTGACAGTTCTCACGGTCCCATTCAAGGAAAACGATTCGGCGTGCACGTGTTGGATTTTGATTTGTGTGCTTGCAATTGAAGCAGAACCATACACTTATTTGGTGAGAAATTTCCACGGCGCGAAATCCTTTGACATCACGGCCTCAATTCTCCATCCTTGGTGACCTTGTAAACAAGGTGATGTGCATTCAACACCGAAATCAGTACACGCAAAGGTACATGCGACTAGATGATCAAACACTTGTGAGCAAGTCCGTAGAATCATGACGTGCAAGCAATTCCCAAAACAAACATTCAGTGGAATGCCCTAAATCTAAGCCTCACTTCCTCCTCGTGAGATCTCCTTTGGTCGATATCTGACAATCCAAGGATGCCGGGAGACTTCCGCCAATGGGAGCCGTTCCTCCGGGCTGTATCTCAGGAGCTACAAATATTAGTATCAGGTCTCGGGTGCAGGGAATCAAGGGGAGAGCTCACCTTGGATATCAGGTCTCTCGCCTCAGGAGAAACGTGAGAAGGTATGCGAAGGTCAACTTTTGCTATGCGTCGATATGTAGCTGAATCAAGATGAGTCCTGGTTTACATGATCGGGTAATGACACTGACCATTAACACTGCTTCTGTCTTCAAAGGGTGGGTTTCCGACCAAAAATTCATAGGTGAGTACTCCGAGTGCCCAGTAGTCCACCTTTTCGTTATGTTCCCTTCCCTCCACCATCTCCGGGGGAAGATAGTCCAGTGTGCCACAGAGCGTCATCCGCCTGTTGCTCGGCGCGTGCACGCTCCACCCGAAGTCTCCAATTTTGAGTTCGCCATTGATACCCAGCAGGAGGTTCTCCGGCTTAATGTCTCTGTGGATGACATGCTTCGAGTGTAAATATTGCAATGCATCCGACATTTGGTCGATATA
This sequence comes from Boletellus ananiceps, assembly GCA_038089975.1. NCBI lineage: Eukaryota > Fungi > Basidiomycota > Agaricomycetes > Boletales > Boletaceae > Boletellus > Boletellus ananiceps. The sequence goes on along the minus strand of JBBPLV010000021.1, from coordinate 35,922 downwards.
TCTCGAACTCCGCTTCTCCGAGAAGCACCCATGTTTGCTCAGCTGCTTGTAAAGCTCGCCTTTGCCTGCAAATTCGAGCATGAGAAAGATACGCTTCTCGTCGTGGAAATAGCCATATAAGCGCAAGACATTTGGATGGCGGAGGTTCTGCTGGATTTCTATCTCTCGACGGATTTGCTTCTCGACGCGAGACTGGACGATTTCGGACTTGTACAGGCACTTGAGCGCGAGAATGTAGTGCGGCTCAACTTTGGTGCGGACCATGTAAACTCGTCCGAATTTGCCCTTTCCGAGGGGACGGCCGATATCGAATGAGTTCAGATTCCACTCGCGCGTGGGTTGTGTTCTGCAGAGATGTCACCATCGAGGACGGTAGGACGGCAATGGGCACCAATACCTCGAGACGCTCGAATCGAGTGCTAGGTCGTCTGCGGCTTCGCCATACACCTTCTCGCCTCTTTTCTCGTTGTCTATCTCGAACCCGCCGTCATACTTTCCGATGTCGATGACGGGAGGCTTGGCGACAGGTTTAGTCGGGGACGGCGGCGTGGTAGTCCTATTTTCTGTGTTGGTCTGGTTTCTAAGGGCAGATGGCTTCACGGACTTCGGGACGGGGTTGGGTGCGGCATATTTGGTGAGCAGTTTCGCGACATTGGATTGGCTGGGTTGTTTGGCGTGCGTTGGCCGTGTCGACGGCGGATTGGGCTGCTTTTTGGAGGATATTTCAAGCGCTGCGATTTGCTTGGTGACGGATCCGATTGAAGCCATGTCTCGGGTCTGAGCAGTTCAGTTCAAACGACCCGCTTCAAGGCAGGACGCGAAACTCCAACACGCGGCGCGGTCACGTGCTAGTCGCTGCTTATGTCGTCAGTGGGACACGCCTCCGACAGCCGTGGTGGTCCTATCGGGTGCGGGCGAGCACGCCAAGTGAGGTAAGCTTGCAAAATTGGCTGCATTTTGTCGGTCTTGGTTTGCTCTAGTGCATTACAACCTATGTTATTTCGTGTGCACGCAGTTGCTGTAGACGTCAATCGTACTTCAAGGTTTTCAACTCTTCCAGTATGGTTAGTAGCGAAAAGTAGCCTATAGTACATGAATTTGTGGTTTTGTGTTGCTGACAGAGATTGCAGTCATCTCGACTATTATGGTTGGCCGGGCTTTCTAGGATACTTATCGGCGATAGGCTTCCGGAGCATCCGCTGTGTGGATGGTCCCGGAAACGTATCCAGGGTATGCTAGCCGAAGTCAGCTTTCTGGGGTCCTTCCGAACGAAATTACCCGCTCCCTTACAGTAAGTACTACTAGAGAACTGCAGAGATGGCCGGACATCTCCACAGCAGACAATAGGCCCCGGGTCGTAGCGCTAGTACAACTTCTCCGAGTCGCCAGGGGTGCTGGCAATGATCAGTTGCGCAGCCACCACTCTCGCATACCACGCTCTGACACTAATTATCGCCAAGTGCCTGTGCACGGATCGTCGAGAAAGAGTGACTTTGCCTGTGTCAGCAACCTGGATTGTCTGCCGGGTAAGTTCCTTTATTTCATAATCCCCACGTCCTGGTCACGGTGTGCCAGCCTGCTCATACGGGGATCTCCCGCCCTGTTTGATCGTACCGTTTCGAACTTAGGGTGCTTTTGTGACGGAATGCCGTTTCTCTGGCAGATTTGACAAAACTCATCAGTTCCTGGGATGCAACGACCCGGTCTCTTCCGCTCTCTTATAGTGCCATGCTGCATGCCAGCAATTGTCTCTCACTTGCATTCGAAGGAATAGCAAGGGGGCAGACCCTGCACTATGACGTTTGCAAAGTGAGCAAAGTTCCCCTTCGCTGCTTCAACCAGTTCTCATCTGGCGCCTCCTTGTTGCCCCCATTTCGCCATAGACAACTTCAAGATACCAGGGTTAGTTTCCCCTGACCTTGTCCTTGCATATCCATCCCGCTGATCTACGTTCCTCAGGCTCCCGAATGGGATCATGCTTACATGTAACGATTTTGTGGTTCTCTTTCTCGAGTGACCATACCCTGACATGACTTTCGTACCTGGGAAACTTGTTATCACCCCCCGCTCTACAGAGATTATCGTGCGCTCAAAGCGCAATTGGCAGTGATACGAGCCAAGGCCTCACAACGAACCGACACGTGGCATTCACTCGAACATGGGGGCACCGATTATGCCCACCATCCCACCCTCGACGACGACGAGGAGAAATATGAAGATTTAGAAGGTGAGAACGCTCTTGAGCATCCATTCCAGCTCCGAATATGAACTGTGATCATTCCGAACCTTAAAAGACGTGGATTTGAATCGAGGAAAGCCAACGTCAATTGTGAGGTGGAGGACTGGTGATCAACCAAGTAAGCCACGGTCCCATCGATAATAGCCGAGCTAGACAACTCACAAAACACGACAGTACCCCCCATCAGATTGACACTGGCCGGTCTTCCGTCTCATTTAACCGGACCGGCATCAAACACATTACGTGTGCAGTCGAGATCTCGTCGTCTTCCCCCGGGTTCCTCTTTGAAGAACTCAAGTATTTGTTCTCTCTGAACTCTCAAGTCTAGCAATTGAATTTTGATTTTAATAGGATCTCCCACATTATCACCGCTGTATACGATGCTTTCCAGCCTGCCTGCTGCCCATGCCAAGTTTTTCGACATGCTTGATGCTGAGCTAGAAAAGGTGGAAACATTTTACATAGAGAGAGAGGAGGTGATGCGCGAGCGTGCCAAGTTGTTGAAAAGCCAACTCCACGAGCTTGGAAAACACCGCCAGCTGTTCCATGTCAGCCCCCCTCCTGGCGAATGATGGATATATCACTGAGTGCCACCCCGGCAGGAATCACTTGCGCACGCAAAGACTCAGAGTTGGCCCAAGAGGATGTATACCACTGTTTCATCTGCACTTCTGCCAATAGCCCAGTGGTTCTCAAGCCACCGCAGCATGAAACCCGAAGAATTTCATCGAATAATAAGCAAGAACGACATTCCTGTCCCTGAATCAAGGCGTTCTGGTGATTTTTCCCTCCGTTCTTGTACTGCTGCTTTGCCTTCGACTCAAGTATATTAGGGCGTCGCGGTTTCGTCGATATAGGGGTCCACGGACCTGCACCCAAGACTCCAAATGACGACAATTATAGGCCCCACAGAAAGGATGGAGAAGAAAAGGGCACAGAAAAGTACGTCGATTCCATTTCCCCTCCGAAAACAGTGTTTGACTTTGCTAGGTTGCCCCGTAAGTACCGAACTAGCTCCTCAAACCTATCGTGTGGAAAGATACCGCGTGCTCTCGACCCTCGTGGGTATGAACGTGCGAAAAAGAGACTGCGCAAGGCCATCATTGAGCATTACCGGTGGGTTGAGACAATATCATTTTCTCGGGATTGGCCATTGGAAATCCGTGGGAGACCTGGTCTCGCACAATACAGCCATACGGGTTCCTCATGATTACGGAACGACGCTGATATGTGCGATCTATTATAGCGGTCTTGAGGTCTTGAACAACTATAGGGTGAGTACCCTTTCACTTTGCACGTACTGACACCGCTCAAAAATTCGTGACCCGGTCTTGGTGTTGGGCTGCTACCCGTGCCGTCTTTGCACTCTTTGCATTTTGTTCCAAGACCCTTAACCTCACCGGTTTTCGCAAAGTGCTGAAGAAATATGTGAAGATTACCAAGAATACCGTCCTGGATGCATACATGAAGGAGAAAGTACGTAGCAAACAGGGTCGACGATGTTATAATGTTGAAGCATTGTACTCCTATAGGTAGAACCTTCTGTCATTGCCTCTGGTGCCATGGTTAGCGCCATGCTGAAGGAAATGGAGCATCTTTTTGCGACACGATTTGGTATGCTTCTCTATCCATTTTCGTTTGTTTTGAATACACGTACGCCACATATTCAGAACGAGGGAACAAAAAAAGAGCTATGAACCATCTCCGAATTGAATCAGTACCAAAGACGCGTCATTTCAGCACATTCCGCTGCGGACTATGGCTGGGGATAGCGGTTCCTGCAATCGCTAGAGGTTCCTGTCTGTGTAAGAGCATTCTCCAACACAATTACAGGATGTCATTCAGAGCTTTGCTCGTAGCTTTCCAGGACCAGACACGCGATTCACTCCCATCATGGAGTGTTCTGCTTTTTATTTACTCAATATTCCTCCTCCCGATACTCCTGGCTTTATTGATTGGCATCAATATCTTTGTATGGGAGCGCAGCAAAATCAACTACGTCTTTATATTCAGTACGTTATCATCATCATCATATTCTATTAGATCTCTGACAATCTGTACAGAATTTAACCAAAGATCGAGGCTGGATTACCGTGAATACCTTGATGTATGTGTTGTATGGCGACCCCGCGTGATCTAATTTAATTGGGCGCAAAAGCTTCCTTCTTTTCTTCTTTGCACTCTCAGTGTCGCTTTTTGGCTCTCCCTGGCTCAAATTGGTCCTCCAACGCTCTGGCCCCTGGTCTGGCTCATTCTTACTTTCGTAGTTATGTTCAATCCAATCCGTGTAAGTCCCTGGACTGCCCCTCGTGCTAGTCTGGTGCCAACTATTTCTGGATGTGCAGAGTTTTATGTCGGGTCAGGCTCGTTGGTGGACGATCAGGAAAATCGCCAGGCTAGGTGCTAGTGGGATATGGACGGTAGAGGTTTGTGGTCAAATCGTAACTCACGAAGTGTCTACAAAATCTGACTATATCCTAGTTTGCGGACCTCTGGCTCGGGTATGGTCCCCGACGTTTTCTCCATGCAAATAATCTCACCCTACTACTACCAGCGATCAGGTTTGCAGCCTTGTGTACTCATTTGCTAACCTCTACTTCGTGGGCTGCTTCTACGCTCACCCCTTCGTCGACTCCAATTCGACCGTGCAGTCCCTCATTAGTAAAGAACTGTCGCTAAATACATCATTCTCTACCGATGCTGCGGCTCTGTATCGGGCGGGATCACAAATTCTGTATAAGACTTTCGGATCATCACCCTACGACCCTCAAGGGCAGGAAGCATGGACAACGTGCGGTGTCAGTCAGAACTGGTCATGGTATTATCTCCTCGGTGCATTGCCCTTCCTAGCACGTTTTCTGCAGACCTTGAAGCAATATTGGGACTCAAGGCTCATTGCTCAGCTTATCAACGTACGCCATCTATTTGAATTTCCGTTCACTCGATGTTTACTATCTGGTTTACGTAGGCTGGGAAGTACGGAACGGGGATGATACAATACTTCTTTTACTTCTACTGGAGGCATCACAGTAGGTCAAACTCTACGATGGTCAACACTCGACTCAATTTGGTGTCTTCCAGTGAGCCTCCGCACCGGAAAAAGCTACGTTCTCTTCTGCACCGCGGCGACTATCAATTCGTTGTATAGTTGTGCTTGGGTAAGTTCCTCCAATTCCCATGTTCCGACCGCCGTAACATGTTTCTGTCTCAGGACCTTTCCATGGATTGGTCAATGTGCAAGCCGTATGCCCGATACCCACTCCTTAGACCGCGGCTTGTCTACACGTCATACATCTCGGTCTGTTTTTCTGTCTCATTCTCCTTATCCTACTGACGGTGTCCTAGCTATACTATTTCTCTATGGTACGACCGCGCCACCCTTCCTGTCATGTCTAATTTCAGTTACTCTCCGCAGCTGATCAACCTATCCATCCGATTTGCTTGGTTGATTTATGTATTTACTGATGGAGGAAACATCGAGCTGTATGCGTTCATTGTTGCTACGTTGGAAGTATTCCGGAGGGTGCTGTGGAACTTTTGTATGGTCATTCTCCTTTTCCCCCGTGACCACGAACTTATGTGTTCGGTGGTTTTAGATCGGATCGAGAGCAAACACCTCAGTAACACGGGGCTGTACCGTGTTGTGCGCGAGCCCCCCCTGCCTTACGACTTGGACGAGAATTCCAACGGAGAGGAGGGGCACGTCGAACAGGTGCGGATGAGGAAACGGATAGTCCGTTTGAGTTAAGGGAGTTCAAGCTGGCTCAAGTACCGGCAATTGGTGACATGCGGGTTACATGTTTCCCTTTTCTTTCTTGTTCAATCAAACAACCGAATGCTTATCTATATCCTCCACCCGCGAATCAACGAATCGAGCATCGTGCCGGCATAGCACTACTACTTATGCTGATGCGACACATCCCTCCGGGCAATCCGAAGGCTTTGGACCACCCGACCTGATCACCGGAAATATGGTAGTAGTCCGCCCAAGTGCCAGGGCCCGCTCTGCGGTGTTTCCATTGAGTGCGGATATTACGGGGGTCAGAGCGCAGCGCAGGGAGTAAGATAGCTTCGGCGAACCTAAAGCAGCCTGAGGCAGTTGCCCGTGCCATACCAACATCACTGGCATGGACTACGACCCCGGGCGTAGTGCGGTTATAACATCGTTCGCATGCAATGTACGTGGGTCACATAATAATCATACACATACGCCAAAGGCAATACCGTTCTTTGAGGCCCCTCATGCCCTCGTGATACTCCACACCAGGAACGAGAATGCCTCCCCAGTTCCAGATTTTACTGGTCTCAACATCGATTCGAGTTTCACGCTCTTGGGAGGGAAAACTGCTGTATCAAGGCCTCCGTCATCCGTAGGTGCGAAACCAGCGCCTGGAGCGGTCGACTGCCCCACCCACATCTCCGCCCAAGAATCTGGATCATGACAAAATATTGTAACGTCCTTGTCCGAGATCCTGCCGGTCAGAACGCCCTTGCTCGGTAATGCTATGTGACAGCCAAATAGGATGCTGCCACTCTCTGGAGACAAGAGAGACCCCAGCGCATATGCGAGTTGGCGTTGATCCTTCTCTGAAAAGAGCTTCGGACCAGGGGTTCAGCTGTTTAAACACTTGGCGATGGGCGGTATGAGACTGACATGAAAGAATGAGGCGGCCCAAATGGTCGAAACCTTTCCACGGAGATCATTCAGCGTGGTGACACTCGAGGGATCCCCCTCTGTTGGAGGTTCCACTCCGCTCATAAAAGGGGATAGAAAAGCCGGGTCGAGGGCATCTCCGGCCAAAAATGTAGCTGGGAATGATTCGGGATTGGAACGGAAAAGTACGTGTCCAAGATCCCAGAGCTCTGGGCATGGTTCAAAGGCAAGCTAGGCAACAAGAACAGAAGGTCATTCTGACCTTGTCTCAGATCTGACGCGAATATCTGTTTGGCAGGAAGGCCATCAAATGCGACTTTGCGTGCATCGTTTCCAACTGAAGGTCGGCGTGCAGGAGCTTGATGCAGGTAAGAAACGTAAGTACGCACAGCAGCATCCAATATCGAGGAATAGAGCTCCCGGGCGTTCTCGAGTTAGTTTCAGAACTTGCTTGTAAGCAGGCACTTTGGATATTTTGAGCCTTGCAGGTAAATGAGAGTTCGAACCGGGTCTGGCATGGCGACAGACATACTTTGTGAAGTTGAAGGAACGTATACAAGGGTAAGGGGCTACCTAGAAAGAAACTCGGAATGAGAAATGTTGGTTGGGACTGTCAGTCTGCCTCAAAAACGCACAGCATATGCCCGTGCTTGGACATCCAAGATGTGTTCCTTGAGTTTCTCGTCATCGTGGATGCCGGTAGCGAGCTTGAAGAACTCTGATGATTCCGTGTCTAAGGCGTAGAGGGTGGGGTCGAGGAGCGGTGCCTTCTTTGCGTCCGGATGGCTCATCATGTTATTTGAACAGCGTCAAGAATTACAGGGTGTGCATATGGCCCCAATACTCCCATTCGGAACGACATGGCTCGAAGTAGAACTCTGCGACTCAACACACGATGTTGCTGCGGGCGCGGGGTTGCATCAGATATCCGGCATGGCCTCTAGCGAGCCCAAACGCTCGCTTGTTATAAAAAGAGAATCAACCAATAGGGAGGCTTGCTCACTTACGGGACAGCCGCAGATGCCGGCAAATGCCAACACCGCAGAAAATCCGCTTGCCCTTTCCTTCTGTGGATTTGCCGTCTGCCCCCACTTCGCGGAAGCTGCACCCGAGCTCGCGGTTCGGTTGATGTCGGGAAAAGAGTCGTCCACTTATCGCATGGTCATAGGAAAAGCTGTCGAATCACTCTGACCCCCGGCGCCGCCGCCATCAACGTACTAGTGCATCTCAGTAATCCTGGAGTGGTGGCTCAGGGCGGGGCGTCGCGTAACGTTGCCGCCATCTATATTGCGAGCATGCTGGCATGTGATAGATTTCCGGAGGACAGCCAATCGGCAGTCCACAAGCACTGGTCCGCAGCATCCAAATAATCACAGGTCCATCGAAGCGAGCCATATCATCCATCCGTTTCGCAGTCGCCCTTCCCACCAAAATGATAGTCACATCCCTTACAGAGCTCCTCCACATTCGAATGTGCGTACCTGCTCGTGCAGCTGTGCCTGTCATAGACTAACCACCATATCCATGTCCCCAGACCAGTCGTCCAGGGTGGAATGCAATGGTATGAACACCGCCCGTTCACAGAATTCAACGGACAGCATCCTACTTTCGCTCCATAGGGTTGGAAAGCCTCCACTCGTCGCTGCCATTTCCAACGCGGGGGGCCTCGGTAAGTATACAGGTGGTACAGTGGCATATGGATGACGACACTATTCCCAGGTGTACTCACAGCCCTCACTCAACCAAATCCTCATGCCTTGCGCGCCGCCATTCGGGAGACGAGAGCAGCCACCGACAAGCCGTTCGGTGTCAACATCACCCTCCTACCTACCATCAATCCCCCAGATTATGAAGGTTACGCTCGTGCTGCGGTAGAAGAGGGTGTGTCCATCTTTGAGACTGCTGGAAATAATCGTGAGTCTCATCTCGTCGTCTTCAAATTCCGCTAACAATGGGGGCAGCGAGAAAACTAATCAACTTTTTCAAGTCACACGGGTGCATCGTAATCCACAAATGCACGACCATTAGACATGCCCAGGTCAGGAGTCAGCTGTCCTGTCGCTCTACAAAGGTGTAGCATCACGTATCTAATCCCATTCCAGTCTGCGGAACGGATGGGTGTTGATATCCTCAGCATAGACGGCTTCGAATGTACGTCAAGCTGTGCGTTCGGCTGCGGGATAAGCGCCTAGACAACTACCCATAGGCGCTGGTCACCCCGGAGAAGAAGACATCGGCGGTCTCGTCTTGGTTGGTGATTCATATTTTCTACCAATAACCGCAGCACTGACTTTGGTATAGCTAGCTAGAGCCGCACAAGAACTAAAGGTACCGTACATCGCATCTGGTGGATTCACCGATGGCCACGGTTTGGCCGCTGCAATAGCCTTCGGTGCTGCGGTAAGTATCTGCTATCACCCTCGACCCACTTGATCACTCAAATTATCTTTACAGGGTGTAAATATGGGTGTGTGGATTTACTAACCTTGGTGTCGCAAATCCTCACAAGGCACGTGCTAGGCACACGGTTCATGTGTACGGCAGAGAGGTACGTTCATGATCGTTTGTTGAAGTACTTCTTTCTGAGGCACGATCAGCCCAATCCACCATGCCATCAAAGAGAAGATTGTCGCGTCTGGAGAACAAGATACTATCCACATCTTACGTACTCTGAACAATACGGCGCGAGTATTCAAGAACTCGGTATCGCAGCAAGTTGTCGCACTCGAGCGGAGACCAGGAGGTGCAGAATTCACCGACTTGCGTGATCTTGTGTCGGGCGCAAGGGGGAAGGTCGTATATGATATTGGGGACCCTGAGTACGGAATTTGGACTGCTGGCATTGCTATGGGCCTCATCAAGGATATTCCTACCTGCGAGGTCCTGCTAAACCGAATTGAAAGCCAGGCAGAAGAAACCATCGAAAAAATGAGAAGACGTATCCATCCCAAGGCAAAGCTATAGGAACAGAATACCCTCTGCAGTATTGTGTATCTAAGTATGCGAGCTTTGAGACCTCGATAGTTCATGGGCTTGTGCATCATGTGGCGTGACTTTCGTCCTCGTTCTGCATAGCTTGTTTGACTTCATCCCTCCAAACTTCGGAGAATTCAGATATGCTCTTTCCTTCACTGAGGTTTAGCGCCTCTATGGGTACCATATTGTGCTGATACGTTGGAGCGTTACGCACTACAGCGGGATGCATTGGCGAATCCACCACTCGGACTTCCGGAAGATTTGCTGTAGACAGCTCATCGTGTTCATGCATTGCCCGAAGGAAAAGGGAATGAAGTCCTTCATAGCTGAACAGGAGAGGATCCGTTCGCGGCGCATAGGGGTTGAAGTCAAGGATATGTCCATGAGAAAGATCACGAGTGAGTAAGAGATCAAAAACGTCTATCAGGAGTAGCCAATCGTCGTTCAAGATTCGGCAATCAGTCCTCCCCCCGCTCAGATGTCCAGTTAAAGGGCACTTACAGTCTGGTCGGGTTAACGTCCATCTGGGCCGAATGTTTTCCTCCCATAAACGACGTACGGTCGATTTGATATTGGTTTGTATGACGGGGTCAATCATATAGTCATAAAAATTCATGTCCCTTTGAGTAATTCCTGGGGATCTGGGGTGAGTGACACAGCACGTAATTTGGAGTCGATTTCACCGACCGAGAAGGGTATCATTCCGCACAAAGCACCGCACCTCCCGACTTCGGTTCACAGGATACCACTTCCTGAGTATAAGCTCCAGGTCGTATGATGGCCGATCTTCTGTACTACAACCCTCGAAGACACGTTCAGGGCTCAGATCATGTATGATAAAGTCGGAGGATTTTAGTAGAAGATAAACGTCGGCGGGAGAGGTACACTTGAGAGGAGAAAACATGGGTAGGACCCATGCTGCATCCTGATTATGCTAGTTATGCAAGCAGGCGACGTAAATGGGTTCGCCTTTTGCACACCTTTGGAGCCGAGAAATTTAATTTCGGAAAGACTGCTTGGTACTTATCAATAGCAGCTCGTATTGCTGCGTCCAGTTCCGGAAACGAGAAATGCTGAGCATCGGATTCTGATCCATCGGAGTTCCCGCTGCCGCCGTCATCAGAGAGGGAGCTTTCGGCTACGCTGCGAACGTTGCTCCAGCAAAATTGTTAGAGCCCACGAATGACGGACCAACACGTCTTCCAATCCTTCTGGAACAAATACTCCATCCGACTCCAAATAGTGTTTAAATGACTGATCTAGAGGTCGGATTATGGTTGATCTGATGGACATTGAAGAGAAGGAAGAAAACCAGGAAGAAAACTGGAATGCCAGGATGTAGCTTGCATCGATTTCTGGGAACACGGCAAAGTGTGCAAAGTCCCTGCCATGAGCTGCCTCCATGACGGCAGTTGGGTCTTGTTTATGTAATGAACTTGATTGCGGGCATGCGCAATAACATAGTCACGTGACTCTATTTTACGCTCTTGCTTCAGCAGCTCACCGAGGTCACTGCCGACCATGGCAGCTCCGTTGGACGCGGACACTTTCACCGCGTTCTCTGACGCGCTTCAGGCGGCAGCTTTTACTACTACCCGTCTGGCAGCGACATCTCTTCCCGCGGACCTCGCCTTTCATCGTTCCATTGACCTAGCGCTCGCCCATGACATTGATGTGTTCTCAGATCGCGTTCTATCTCTTGCCAGTAGGCTCGTTCGCATCACAAGTGAGAATGGGAGTAGAATACGAGAAGAAGAGGATGTGGTGGACGAATTCGTACGCAACGTTGTAGATCCTATGGAAGACATGCTGGAGAGTACGGACGGCGCACTGGACGTATTTCTCGGCAGGCGAAAAGAACCTACCATCCCTGTCCCCGCCGCTTCTATCGAATCTCACCAGAGCAATTCAAAGGCGCGCACAAACATCTGATCTGCCTCGATCCACTGACTCGACTTTCAGAAACACCCACTTCGTGGACGATTAGATCCTGCTCTTACTCATGCATCTCACATTCCAAAACCGCAATTATCGTTCGAGCACACTGCTCCTAACACTGACGAGTCCCCGTACATCCCTGCAACACTTATACCACACAAATGGTATGCAAAAGTGCCCCTTGGGTACGTTTTTCATGACGAAAGACCAAATCAGGATATCGAGGATGTCCTTGAAGACGACAACGAGGAAGAGAGAAGAATACGCTCCCTACATCCTTACTATTACGAATTGACACATCTTTCCTACCCTGATCACGTGTTCAACCCACCAGCAGAACCTCCGCTTCCTCCATCCCTTGACATGCCCTCCCCTGCAATTCCGGAAGCCTCTCATTCTTTGACGTTCGTCTCGACTCCAAAAGTCCTCCTTTCCATGGCGAACGCTCTCACTTCAGCAACGGAACTCGCTGTGGATCTCGAGCACCATTCATATAGGTCATGCAAAGGATTCTTAGCACTTATGCAGATATCGACTAGGCGGGGAGATTTTGTGGTTGATTTATTAGCACCCGATGTTAGGGAAGGGCTTAGGCAAGCGAGAAACAAGAACGTTAGAAAGAGTGAGGAGGCGCACATAGCCAACGAAGCTGGCCAAATCATTGCAAAGGTCTTTGCGGACCCTTCAATTATCAAAGTATGTCACTTGTATTTGTTTACGTTGAATGTTTCTCCAATGTTTCCACTGCTTTTCCGCCCTAGGTTTTTCATGGCGCAGAGTCGGACATCGTGTGGCTTCAGCAGGACTTCAACATCTTTGTTGTTGGATTGTTTGATACATTCCACGCATCGAAACTGATGGGTACATCTTTACGGCTGCGTTCTTTCCTGGCGGCAATTGACCTTCGTGGATACAACTAGGGTTCCCAAAGCATAGTCTTGCCTATCTACTGGAAACATTCTGTGACTTCATACCTGACAAACGGTACCAGCTCGCTGATTGGAGGATTCGGTAAGTCTTGGGTTTGCTTTGACATACCCCTTAATAGCTGATGGACTTCTATCACCTATGTTCCCTTGATGTTCATGTGACAGACCACTCCCGACTGAAATGCTCAACTATGCTCGCTCTGACACCCATTTCCTCCTCTACATCTACGACATGCTTCGCCTCTCCCTCATCAGGCGGTCATCCACTACCCCGGCTGAATCCGACGGCAATCTAAATACGAGACTATTGCACCATGAGCAGGACTTCATCCGTGATGCTCTAATGCGTTCATCCCGTACTGCGCTTAGGTTGTATGAAATTGAAGTGTATGATGCAGAGAGTGGTACGGGTTCTGGTGGGTGGGATACACTTGCGAGGAAGTGGAACAAGCTTGGGTTAGTAGGTTCACCTTCGCGGACGCCAGGAACCGGGGCTGGGGCATCACAAGCTGCGGTATATAAGGCCGTGCATCGATGGAGGGAAAATGTGGCTCGGGAGGAGGACGAGAGTACACGGTTCGCATCCCTCATCCATTTTCCCGCTTTGATCGACCAATGGCTCCTTCAGGTATGTACTCCCGACTCATTACCTCTTCCTTTTGGCGGAGCGTGCCCCTGCCACCATTCCGGATCTGCTATCGCTGCTTGGGGCCCCTGGAGGTGCCAATGGATATGTCCCTCCTGTACTCAAGCGTCGCATAGGGGAGCTGGTGGCGGTTATAAAAGGCGCTATGGACGTTGATGGGCCGAAATCCACTCCACAACGGTTAACAGAGGCCATACACGAGGGCGCACAAGTAGTGGCTTCCCCGACTGCGGAGGAATCTGACTCCACAATGTCACGACCAACTGCGATGCTGACCAATGAGTCACGCCTTTGGACTAGTCCTTCGTCAACCTCAGCTGCAACCTTCTCAATATCACACTCAGCCTTGTTTGGTACTGAAGATTCCGGGAGATGTGTACAGGCTGAAGGGACTGCACTGCCATCTTTGGGTGGTGGGAAGGAAATCCACTCTGCCACAGGAAATGTTTTGTTTGGAAGTGCGTCGTGCAAGGTAAGTTGTGGCTTACAACGTGCAGCCCTCGTTTTCGCCTTTCAGTTTGTGTCAGTTCCCTCCCCTTCTCCCTGCTACCTTTGCGCTATTTTCTCCTTGCGCGGATATGGCCTTGCGGCGATTGGCTTCCTTCCTGTGCAATATCCTACACACACACGCAGTTCAAACTCAGGTTTCTTCCTAGACTATAACAGCTCCCTCGTTGAGCACAACCAGATCTACTTTTGCACGTGCACAGGCATCGAATGATTCTATCAAACACTTCCGCGACATAATGCAAAAGATACACAATACATTGGTTATTGCGCCGGTGGCATCAATACCATCGTCTGCGCTCTCTGTCCTGGTATGTCGTGTTTTTTTTTTACATCATTGCAGGTGCTCTCGTACGGCGATTGATTATCAAGATGACTGTCAGCTAACACGCTGTGCTTTTTGCCTCGATGCAGACACAGGCTTCAGAGACGTCACAATCAGGCGTTTCCGTAGATGTTGGAATGGATCAAAGCGATCCTGCTGTGCCCAGAGCGTCTGATCCTATACCTCCCGGTCTTGAGGGTCAAATTGAGATTCCATTCGTTCCAGCTCACGAACGCCAAACCCTTTCAAACACACCGAGCCATCAACTTCAAGGTGGTGCCATTGTCGTCGGACAAACAGGCGCAAGGCAACGAAAACGAAAACGGGACAGGGCCAAGGGAATCACTCCTTCCTCGCAGTCGAGATCTTCAGCACGATTGGGCAGCGCTGAACCACCCGTTCCCGTTGAAGACTACAACCAGGAAGTAGAGGCATTTGATTATTCAAGTGTCCCTAACTTGCTGGACGATGAGACCAAGCATGGGGATGCACGAGGCGCGCAAGAGGAAGAGGGGAGGAAAAAGAAGCAACGGCATTGGAAAGGTATGTTGATGCGTTCTCCCGATCGCTGTACTGTACGCTTCCTGCGTGCATTCTACTTCATCTTCGCCTTGGCATGAGACGACGCCTACCATCCAACTCTCTCTGGTTCTTTGGAAGGCGAAGTACTGGCAATCTATGTGCACTTCCTGTTGATAAGTGATTGAAAATCGTTCTAGGGTCTGGACTATTCGAGTATGGCGACTTTCGGGCGCCACCACGGGACCAACGAGAGGTTAGAAGTGGTAACAAAACTTACACATTTAGATGAAGTCATATACGTATACTTCTTCCGAGATGTGTTGCAACTCTTGGCAGTCATACGCACCCAGGCGCGTTCAGTGCAGGCGATACAACCGAGTGTGTATTGCCTCTATTAACTCGGACGTTTTGAGTAGGATTTGCTCTTCCGCAATTCGAGGCTTCGAGGCTCAACGCGCAGGATGGAAGCCTACCACGCTTCACCGTATACACCTTGTGTCACAATTCAGCGCATAACTGACTGAAGGTGAGAGGTCGCGACTCCACAAGCTCATGGGGGATGGATGGAAGCCGGTGGGGAGAAAGCAGATCTACCTCACCTGTGGGAGGACGCTCACATTTTTGAACTCATTTCCGACGGCATTGGTAACGCTCCAGGTTGGATCGCGTAGCATGAATAAGCGGCGACTCCCATACACGACTGTAGGGTGTCCAGGCCGGATGATACTAGTGGCAGAGCAGCTGACAAGTCGGCTCGTATAAGACCTCAGGTGAGTAGAGTTCTAAGCATCTATTCCTTGCCCTGTCGGACGTGAATCGCTCTTGACGGCCTGTTCACGAGCATAATGTCTGCTCCTACAACGATAAACAAGATCCTGGTGGCCAATTCTCTGGATCCCCACCTGCCTGACGCTTCCGGTGTCAGTGGAGTATGTCAATCGACACCGAAAGAGGTGGTCGAAGAGGAATTGCCCGTTCCAGATATTGAATATATAGCGGTGAGTGACGACCCGCGCGAATGGAGTCACGTAAGAAAGGCATGTGGTTCATCTAAATAACTTTGGTTTTGCATACCGCCAACAACCCATTCATGATAGACTACGACACTTTGGATTGTATCCACAGCGTCATTGATTTCTACTCTCGCGTCTAATATACAAAACCGTGGGCCAAATTTTCCTCTGGGGTTTGAAGAGGATAGCTTAAGTAGAAACCCGAGTAGCCACCAATCTATTGATCCAGAAAGATTTGCAGGCCAAAAGTGTCCAGATTAGTTGGTCACTTGCGGCGTTCATCTTTGTGCAGGGAACCTTTCCGCTCGTCTGGAGCGCCGCCAGTGAAATTAAAGGTCGAAAGGTACGTTTGCTTTAACGAGAGGCTGGGCTCACGCTTACAACAGAGTAGCCAGTCTTCATTGCAGCCTCCATTATTTTTATTCTCGCAAGCGTCATTTTGGCCAACGCTCGGACGATCAACGTGCTGATTGGCATGCGTATCGTGCAAGCTGCTGGGTTAGAATTTTCATTTGTGCCCACGACGTGGCTGAGCCCGTTGGCCTATAGATCCAGCGCAGCAATATCGATTTCGGCGGCAACCCTAGCCGACATATATGAAGTGCGCGAACGAGGGACGATGATGGGCATCTTCTTCGCTGCACCGCTTCTTGGACCAGCCCTCGGACCCATCATCGGGGGCATACTGGCGCATGTATTTGGGTGGCCAGCAATTTTCTATTTTCTCGCCGTGTGTGGAAGCATCATTTTAGGGGCATTCATATTCTTGTTCAAAGACACGTTCCGGGTTGAACGTAGTCTAACTTACCAGGCTGCGTTACGCAGACGGAAGAATGCCGCAGGGAACCCCAAGTCTATTGTCGGCTCTACAGTTGTTGGAAGTAAATCAGAGCCAGAGAAGCGAGAAGGCGAAAAGGATGTGCCATCGCAACCGAGTTCGGTTGAAAACGGGATACTTGTGGGCAAGGACAATTCAGGGTCGAACGACGTTAGGCTCTCTTTATCGGACATTAACCCTTTTCCGCCACTTTGGATGATTATGCGGCGGAGAAACAACATCGCGATTCTGGTGGCGAACGGTGAGTGGTATGGATCTCTGCACGATCAAAGTTAATGGGATGGTTAGGACTGGTGTTTGCGTTTAGTTATTGTTTGTCGTACACGTGCACGCGGACGCTGAGCAAGCACTACGGGTACGGCCCACTTTCGATCGGGATAGTTCTCCTCTCGCTTGGAGCTGGTGAGTGACTCGTCGATTGAACAGACAGAAAGCTGAAGGAAGCAGGGAATGCTGGAGGCAGTGTGATTGGTGGTCGATGGTCGGACTACATTGTGATGAAGATGACAAGCGAAAACGAAGGGGGATGGTGTCCTGAGGTAGGTCCCGCTTGCTAGGAGAATAGGAAAGGGGATAGTGATGAAATAGCAAAGATGCGCTTGAAGAGCGCGACGCTCGCAATGGTTTGGCTACCCTTGAGTGTCGTTGGGTATGCATGGGTCGCAGAGAAGCACGTTGCTGTGGGCGTGATCTGCCTAATGCTATTCTTGTGCGGATTCTTTTCGATGTAAGTGACACGGGACGAAATTTCGGGCGTACTGACATGCTGCAGATGGATATACGCAAGTACATTGGCCTACGTGGTGGATGCGAACACCGGTCGGTCAAGCAGTGCGGTCGCGGCAAACAGTTCGTTCCGAGGTACGCTGGCGTTCGTATCCACGATGGTTGCGGTACCGCTGCAGGACACGGTTGGGGACGGATGGTTATACACTGGCTTTGCGGTGCTTGTGATTGTGATGGAACTGCTCATCGTTCTCGTCCTGCGCAAGGGTGTCTCTTGGCGAGAGGCTCAAAAGTGACGGGAGTCCTTTGTTTCTAGTTTTTTTTTCTGTCAAGATAATTAATTAATTAAGTTGGTGTGGCTATACTCGGAGTTTGCCGAGCTGGACGTGTTGGTGATGAGACGTGCAAGCCGGACGAGAAGAATCGACACTCGTCGCCGTCGTCGAGCACAGTGGCGACACCATCTCGACGCCGTCGCACACGTCCAGCAAAGCTTCTGCCATCGCCCCATCTTCTAGCTCTCCGTTCTTTTCCAACACAATGGGCCAGTCTCTCTCTCGCCGTCCTTCCCCAAAGCCAACACCGACGTCAGCGCCCGTCCCCGTCCCAGAACACACCAACGCGACACACCCACCACGTCGTTCTCTCTCGCGCCGCATCTTCTCCTCCCTCCCAAAGCCGTCCTTGGGATCGCGCCCGTTCTCCTCCACTGCCCTGCCCACCCGACAGACGCTCAGAGGCAAGAAGCGCCGCTGGGGACTCTCGCGTAGACACAACGTTCCAGCCAGCGTCGACGGACTCGTCCCTGAACATATGGATCGCTTAGCGGAACATGACGAGCACCGGGACGATCGTGACGTCGATGAATTTGGGGTCATCACACATCGCGTGCCCGACAGTCACAATGACTCCCAGGCTACGTCCGCAAAGGGAAAGGAAAAGGCGACCGATATTCCAGACATCGAGGACGACAATGCAAACGAGCACGGCGACAGCCCCATCTCGTCTTCGTCGGCTGCTCCCCTTCCCACCCAACCCGGTGCTCGTGTGGATCACATCGACGACGATCAAGTCGTCATTGCCCCAACAGCCCCTCCTTCTCCTCCTTCTCAGCCCTCGCCTTTGCCAACACTACAAGAATCAGAACGCCCCTTTGTCCCTCCTTCAGTACCCACCCCTTCACCGCTCCCACAATCCTCGGCTCAACCAGCAAACACCAGTCCCCGGCCCTTTCCACCTCCAGGAACCCTCGTTGTCGTCCAGGGTGTTGTCCACACGACAGATGTCCCTCGCCCTTCTGAGCGTCCTGTAGCTGCATCCAACCCAACCCCCCAAGCAACCAACGATGCCCCCGATCCAAACACCAACCCCAGTTTCGAGACTGGTTCACCACGACCTTCTTCCCTCCCGCCTGGAACTCGATCGCGCCACCCTCTCGCTGGCGTTTTGCCACGCCCTACCAGCATGGTTTCCACTGTACCTTCTTCCCCTCCACTAGACTCCGTAATTGACCCCTCGGTTGTTGACCCTCAAACTCGGCAGGTCACATCCGATGCCAGTGGTGCTACTGAGGACAACGGGGATGAAGACCGCCCACGCGCACATACACATGGAATTTCAATGTCCCAGGGACCTGTTGGGGCATCCGGTTTGTCCGCAAATAGTATTGATGTGTTGGGAACTTTGTTGAGGTATGTTTCTCTGAGCGCCTGATTACCCTCCTGTGCAGATACCAACGTCGTCTCTTTCTCCCCTGATCTTAATTAGCGTCGCGGCGGCGGCAACCGCTGCATCTCTCTTAACAGGTTCATCAGAACCCATATTCTCCTCGGGGCTCACGTCTTCCCAACCTCCACCATCTGGTTCCATTCCTCCAGCTGCAGGTTTCAACTCTAATATTCCATCCGAACGCCCACTTTCCCCGACACCCACTTCAGATGCAGGGCGGATGAGGCATGTATGGAGTAGCCTCCGAGATCGACTTGGACTTGGAAGCGGGAGTGGGGCTCATAGCTCAAGTCACCCCAACGACATTACCTCAGGCTCGGGCGCAGGACAAAGTATATCACCACAACTACCTGACGCCACACCGTCTCGTGACCCCCGTGAGATTATGCTTGCCGAGATGGCAAGGGCGTTCAATCTCGGGCTCGGACTTGGTGGAGCAGCGCCAAGCAGTCCATCTGCGGCGGCTTCTGCAAACGCCCCCGAAGGACCGATGTCTGATGATGCTGATGCTGGAGCTGGGGACAGAGTTGGAGAACAGCCTTTACACCCTCCACCCGACAGCTTCGAGCGATTCCTCATGGATCTGCAGACCGACCTCAGGGTTACGTTAATGCAGGAGCAGGATTTGGGCGTTTTAGGGGGGATGCCACAAGATTCCGACGGACCTGCGGAGGGTGTAGAAGATCAGCCCATCCCCGAGTTACAAAGTCTCTCTGATTCCGATTCTGAAGAGTTTGGGGTAGTGGGTTCCGACAGTGGTGACGAAGACGAGCCTGACTGCCGAGAGGATGCGGATGAGGACGGTGATGATTTGCGCATCACCCAAGAACGACTGAGTGGACGTACATCTCCGGCGGTCTCTGCTTTCGGCGCGGGAATCCACCCTGCGTTCGGTGTAAGAACCAGACTTAGATCGATTTCCTCTTCCCATAATAGTGGTGCGTCTCCGCCCCGTACAGCGCCTTCACAGCCAATGTCTGCAGCTACCTCCTCAAGCGATGACACTAGGATTGGCCTCGCCACAGGTAACGAGATCGGAGACATTAGTGCTGCGCACACTTCCTCCACCGTGGCATTCAAAACAGGAACCCATGTTTCAGCAAACGATTCCAGACCGGAAATACAGTCTGAAGAAACGTCAGAATGTCTGCAAGAGGGGGCTGCAATAGGCGTGGCGCACAGCTTAGGAACATCGAGGGGGCGGAGGGCAGAGGTAGAGGGTGGCCATGCTGTTTCGGGGGTCACTGCTGTGTCGCCGCGTGACGCTCAGGATCCCTCAAATGTACCGAGGGCCGAGACTGGACAGGAATCTTTTCTTACGGGGGTACCGTCTTCGCCTGTTCTCTTGACGTCCAGCGCTCCAAATTCCTTGCCAGGAGGATCGGCATTGAGCACACAAAATCCTACCCAACTGCCAGCCTTGGTGTCTCCCCCGTTTTCGGATCTCGAGCAGATAACAGAGAGTTTGCCCTCCACAAGCCCAACCCCTGCGGGCCCACCGATGCCTCTTCGTTTACCGTATACCCCAAGCTCTGCTTCACGTACCGAACGCACTCCTGGAGGCGGTATCAACTGGTGGAGGATGTACCGATTCCCAGCAGTACCATCCCCAAATTTAGGACAACCGGGGGGACTTCCAGGATCGTCACTACTGTCACAGTCCCCCTTCCGCACCCCAACACAAGGTCCGGGTCACACTTCTACTTCTCCGTGGCCACGCCAAAACCAGCAAAATGAAATGATTACGCCCGGCAGAGTGGCAGAGGTCCCAGCTGTACATAGTGGGCTGGCTGCGCCAGCACCAACATCCTCTGCTACCACCGCCAATATGCCTGGGTCGGTGTCTACTCCTAACCGGAGTCCCAGTGCACCCCTGCCTACTAATGGTCAGGACTCCAATCCTTCTACGAGCACTACCTTCAACCCCCTAGAACATCGCAGTAACGTCGTGGTACCTGTCATCGTTGTTGGATTGCAGTCTGTGAACATGGACAGGCAGCCTCCGAATGCGCCTCAGCCGCACATCCACCACACCCCTGGAATAGACGATGAGGATGGTGAGGGCATGGACTTTGATGGGTCGGACCAATCAATGTCAACACCTTTGCACATTCCCGAGCCAGCCGAGTTCCGCCACCACTCAAGCTCCTCCTCAAGTACAACTCAACAAGAACAGGGTAGCCAACCGGCCGCGCGTGGACGAACGTGGCAAAGTCGTGCTGCGAATGCAATCAGGAATTTGAGATCTTCGAGGAGAAACCCAGATGCCACTAGCCCTCAGCCACAAGAGACACCAGGTTCGAGGACTTTCTTGATTTATGTCATTGGAGGTACATATTTTCAGCTGCCCTTGTTCGTCGTCGCTGATGTGCACACTTGGCAGGGTATTATCCACCCGATCACCAGATCATTACGGGTGGTAACTTGGACTCCTTCGAGGCGTTATGGTGGGTCCACCAATATTTATCGTTTGTTTGGAAAGGGTATTCAAGCTACTGGAACAAACAGGGAGCTTGCTGAGCTGTTGGGTCAAGTAAAGCCCCCAACTGTGTCCAAGGAAGAAATTGAGCGATCCGGGCTAGAAATTATCAAAGCATCGGTGCTCGAAGAATACGAGAATCAAGGGCGCGTCGCAAGCAATTGCATTGACAAAGTACGCTTTTTTTCTGGAGGGCATAAGACCATCATTGAGCCCACCCTAGTGCCTTATCTGTCTTGATGATTATACCCCCGATGATGAGCTACGGGTACTCACGTGCAAACACGCGTTCCACCAAGGTTGTGTGGACAGGTGGCTCGAGACAGGTCGCAATAATTGTCCCGCGTGTCGCACCAAGGTTTGTCGTGTGTTGCGAATATGCATCCCGACACTGAGCAATCTTGTCGTTCGTCAGGGTGTTGTCAATCAAGATGCATGATTCACCTGTCGAGCTTCGTTAGACCAGCTTCTGGTATTATCGTCTCCCATTTTCGCACACAAGAGTCACTCCTTCATCTCTGCATTCTCAAAAAAAAAAAAAACACAAGATCCAGAACAGAATCCGCAATTGTAGCATGTTGTTTGTTCCTATCTCGTCGTTTTTCTCATCCTTTGAATTTCGCACTCTGTCGTCTTCTGGCACCCTCGTCCTTGCTCCAATATATATTTGGCTGCTTAGCACAGTACACTCCCCCCACGTATAAACACATCGCAATCATGTTCAGGGGGGATAGTAGCAACAAAGGACCCTTGAACCAATAACTTATTCAGTTTCAACAACAGGACTAGATTGACCGTAACTTGAGGTAACAAGTAAACACGGAATTTGGACGTAAGTACTTATACCTGCCTCGCGGTAATTCCAGCCTCCTTCAGCTTCGCTAACAGCTGGTCGACATTTTCCACCTGTGAAGAATCATGAACCACCGAAATGAATTAGAGGAAAAAAACACGCACCCTGCCACCACCCACACGCTTCGGGGGCTCAGTGACCTTGATGGTCTCTAAGCGAGGGGTGAAGTCAATACCAAGGTCTGCAGGAGTTAATTTTTCAATAGGTTTCTTCTTTGCTTTCATTATGTTGGGCAAAGACGCATATCTGGGCTCTGAGAACAGACCATCTCATGGTGAACTGGACGCGTCACTGGGACGAGTACCACGTACCATTCAACCTGGCACGCTGGATCAGCTTACGACTCTGACAATCTCCTCAAAGAACGTTCACCTCAAGTCCGTGGTGACCACGAGGGGGAACTTGCACCGGAGCTCTTCCAATCCACCGTCTATCTCCCGAGTGACATGCGCCACTTTCTGTGCCGCGTCAACGTTGAGCTTGCTCGCGAATGTCGCCTGCGCCCAGCCCATGAGTCCGGCGAGCATCTGGCCGGTCTGACCCGCATCGTCGTCGATGGCCTGTTTGCCCATGATGACGATGTCGACGCCATCAGATTGGCGCTCGATGAGAGCTTTGAGAGCTTTGGCAACCCCGAGCGGCTCCGGTGACGGTGCAGACTCGGGTATCTCGATATGGACGGCGGAGTCGGCGCCCATGGCGAGCGCTGTCCGAAGGGTCTCGGAGGACTTTGGGGGACCGATTGTGACGACCTTGATAGACTTGACCGCATCTTTGAGGCGTTCACGTATCCGGACTGCCTCTTCCACCGCTGGGAAGGGGGTGTGTCTGTCCGTCAGAAACGGGCATAGTCAAAAGGGTGCCTCGAGAGGGACACACACCGATCTCGTCGAACGGGTTCTGTGTGAAAGGGGGAGCTGAGTGAGATGGTGTGGGCGTCGGAGGAGAACACACCATCGAGTGTTTGACATTGAGGTCAATGCCAGTCTGCTCGGGGTTGACACGGATCTTTACTGCATAGTCTACTGCGCTTGGAGCGAATCGGGATGAGCTGGACTCGGCCATATATTGAACGGGGATATGGTTACCGCTTCACTGGGACGAGGATGTTGAGCAGCCGGACAGCAGAAGGCCTCATCCTCGAACGTCGTGGTTGTAGTCGGGGCTCGGACGAATTGCCGAACACAACCTCATGCGAGTTTGCTTAGTCATCGAACTGGTTCTGGCGAGCCTTCGACTTGACCGGTATGCCTTGTTCCATCACTGGCTCTTTGTTGCGCCCTTCCAGGACACTATCGCTCAGACGACGCACGACACTGCACGGAACCAACCCTAGCGTACGTCCTCGTACTCGCCGTCGAGATCAAGACAGGGAATAGATCGTCCCCGTTTATTCAGAGCATACAGGGTTTTGCCGCCACTCACCTTGGAATATAACCTGCACGCTGCGGCGGAAAGCTGATATCCCAAGGGACTGGACATCTAACGGAAAAGATCATTTGGAGCTGTGAAGCCAACGGCACGCATCGACGCATACCTCTGTCGTCGGTTTCAACTATGCTACTGCTCGACTCGATCATCTTTGCAAAGCGACAAAGACAAAAAGCGTGGGCTTCCTGGACTGGTGCACCCGACAATAAATCTGGTTTGTCTTGCGCTGAGTGTGAGGCTGACATTGCGCAGGACAATGGCGGGTCGAGAGTGGTACGCGACACCGACGTGCTGTAGTTCACAAGGCATTCGATCTGCAGATGGGTGAGTGTGTTTTCTCTATTCGAAGGCTAGTCAATTTAACGAGCCTCGCTTTACCAAAGACAGGAGCAGGTTCGTAATGCAGTAGGACTCGACGCATACGTCAATGCGAACACGAAGTGGGTGCTATTTCTAACCGCGTGGGTATGCGCAAGCATGGCAAGGGCACCCACTATTGAGGACATGATTCCTATCCGAAGAGTGACCCAGGTCCTAGATACACTCCGAATAACGCAAGAAGTGACATGCCAGCGTGCATCCTTGAACTGTCGTTTTCACCTAGGAACGGCCCGACTGCATTTCGGAGTCGGTTCCACGGCCCGTGAGCCGTGACCGTCAGTATTTCATTGAGGGTTTCGCTGATGTGATATTTCAGGTGGACTCAAAACGCTTCAACTCACAGGAATTCGCGGTAAAATTTCGGCGCCAGCCAATGTAACTGACTCGGACTTGCCACCTCCGAATTAGCAACTTGTGTGCGGTGCATGAACCTGAATAAATCCAATAATTAATGATTGGCGGATACATGTGCGTGTCAGGGTCTCTGAAGCTCGCAAGTTGCAAAACGCCAACATCTCGGCTGTGGAGCTCTGACTCACAGTGCGTTGACTCAACACTGACGCACCTTTAAGAACCTGAACCCTAGAAGACTTTACTGCCCTTCTGGCTCAGACGTTTCAGTGTGGTTGAGCGGGCTCAGGAATACATCCATCTTCATACTGAGGAGCGTTTTGAGTGGAAGCCCCGTCCCCGGGGGAGCGTCTGAACCTGTAATTGAGCGTACGGACCATATGCCAATAACATCCACTTTTAGTCGATGATCGGCGACAGCGGTGTTGAGTGTGTTACGGTAGCCCTGGAATTGAAACCATCGCTCCTCAAACCAGTCTGTGTCACTAGTTTTAAAATATCAGGAGCGTGGACAGGACATTCTACTGCGGTTGTCTGGTACTTGCAGCATGTCCGAATCCAACTGGGTGGTATTAATTCACCGATTGATTATAAAGCGAAACCACATGATAAATCCCTCAAATCAGGGCAAAAGTCGTGAGGGGTCTATATGTAGGGGCGTTGAGATTACGTGATATCAAGTTCCAGGGGCGTAGCTCTTCTACAGTCTGTCGACTTCTACACCAGAGTCACTAGCGGTATCGTCTACGATCTTCGGTCTACTGGCAGCCAGGCCAAGGGAGTTCTTATAGAAAATAATGTTGCCTTCATCCTCTACAAACTGAAGCACATGTCAGCACCTTATGCGCAAGGCCGAATTCAATATACCTTGCACTCCTTAAAGACTCGATATACTTCTTTCCATCCTCCGGGAGCTCCTTGGAGGACGATTCCTGCTTGCTTCAAACGCTGACGAAGGGCATCGGAAGCCTCCCATCTACACGAAACGAGTCAATACTATGGGTGAAAGGGCAACAAGGACTTACGCATTGTAGTGGGGAATCTTGCTCGACACATGATGCAAGACATGAGTCTCAGATATACCATGAGTTGCATGAGCCCCGATCCAACCCATAATCTTGCCACAGTCACCCAAAAGACTGCGGTCGAGCGTAGCTAAAGCGCCACGCGGGAAAGTAAACTCCGGCGCACGGTAGTGAGGGAGAATAGGATCAGTGTGTTGCAGGAACGTGATCAGTACTAGCCAGTGGTTGACCCTACGTTCAATCAGTAAATGAGGGTTGCAGAGCATAGGGGCTTACCATAAGTAGGGGACGAGATAGAGTCGCAAGACCGTCCAGAAGCCAAATGTGTAGATAGAACCGATCACTCCAACCAGCCAGAACACAACACCAATGTCAGATACAACGACTGAGCCATATTGATGGGGGGCAAACATCACAGCACTTGGGTTGAAGTCTGACATGACACGAACTAAGGTGCTTGCACTTGAAAAGGCCGTGTTGACTTACGATTGGTACCGGCAGGGTATCGCTTTTGGCCAGAAGCATTACGTATTAGGTATGCAGGCCATCCGCCGAGCTAAGGAAAGTAAGTACGTAGAATAAAAGGGCCGGGATGAAGCATACAAGATAACCAGCCGCCCCAAGGGTTGCACCAAGTGGAGAATCACCGAGAGCATCCCAGAGCTCCTTTTGAACTTTGGCGCTTACACTCGAGCCAAGAATGTTTTCCTGTGTAGGATCAAAAGGAAGCAGCTCAAGTTGAGAGCGTGTCTTGGGAACAAACACTTGGTCCTGAGTCATATGAGCGGTCGAGGCATGGTGTTTGGCGTGGGTGATTCTCCAAGAATGATAAGGGACACCCAGTCTGTAATTTCAATTTGATATCGGTCGTGTTAATCACGTGATATAAACGAGTGCAAAAGAAAAAACACGAACGCCGAATGAAGCACCCAGCCCACGCTGTTGTTAATGAACTTGGACTCGGAGAATGCCTGATGGCCGCACTCGTGTGCTACGACCCAAAGACCGGTTGCAAAAAGACCAGACCAAAAGCCGTACAAAGACCAGAGCGAGAAGCGCGCCACTGGGTACAAGATGGGGTGGGGCAAATTGATAGCCTCCGGAGTAATGAATGTGTCAAGGAGCGTAGCAGTCTTGTAGATGCCACCAATGACAACGCAGTCCCACGCGCTGCGACGACAATCACGCGTCAGCGAGGCAGTATAGAACATGGTAGGGACCATACATGTAGAGCGACGAACGGATAGCAGAGCGCTGGAAGCAGTGCGAACTATACGCGAACCGATGGTCAGCTGTCCGCTTTCAACGACCGGTGGGCAACAGGGAACATACGGGATAGCGCTCAACAAGTCCTTGATCGTGAGGTCGGGGATGACGACCTCGTTTTGCTTGACAACAGCTGTACCATCCGCCGATGCAACAGTCATGGTGGTCGTGGTCGGTGTAACAGGGCAGTCTAACCCAACAGTCCCAACGGGAAAAAAAAAGTCAGAACAGAGGGGGAGGAGGCAAAGCAAATGTCAAAGCGAGCAGCACCATTTTATTGGGGGAGAACATGCACCGGGTTTGGCCGGATCGCACGTGGTATAACTTATTTGGGGTGGCCGATTATCGCAGACCGAGGAACAACCTTGACCTTGCTCAAGTGCTCAGATCGTTCCAAACCCGGGGTCGAGTGGAATATGCTGTATGATTCTGTGCGCACACCAAACAGAAGTGACAGCTATCGGCTGAAGAGTGGCCCGCCGTAAAATCTCGAAAACTGGCGGCCCGACATGATTTACCGGACCAGTCTCATGGTAATCGATTGCAGCGCTGCTGAGACTTCTCTGAACATCCGAGTCGTGTAACCAAACTTCTGCCTTACGTAACCCAACTGCGGCGTGACCACGAGCACCTGCCCGTGTAGGAGCAGGTACTAGTAGTAGTACTAGTAGTGCCACGACACATAAATCACACCGCAATCACAGATGCTACGCAAGGGACCTAGCTCTATCAAGACAGAACGAAAAGTCAGCTCAGTGCTTGCAATCGCGCAGCCAAACCCTCAAGGAAAGCGAACCCGTCCTTGGTGATTGTACGACTACTGCTCCTGTTCGTCACAGCACCAAAGTCTGCCACCATCCGAGCGAGTGCTTTATTATCTGTGGCCCTCGCCACCTCTCGCTTCAGCCTCGCAACTAGATCCAATTTCACATAGGCAGGCTGGGGGTCAGGATGCTGTTCTAAATTCGTACTCCGAGTCCGTGATGTTCGCATCGGCCGTACCAACGTTGCTGGATCACCAAGCTGTTTGTGCAATGCATCCAAGAAGCAGAAACCTTCTATGGTCAGTGTTTTCGATGTTCCAGTCTCCTTGAGGACCGCGGCAAATTCTGCAACAATCTTTGATATAGCGGCATTATCTGTGGACTTTCCCAATGCCATTCGTAGCTTCCACAGTCGCTCTGACTTCTTAATGCGCACGGGCGTAGGTGGCCCCAAATCTTTCACCTGCTCTGGGGTTCGGCACCCTCCACTGGAATCGCCAGTGAGATCAATGACGTCGCCGTTCTCTTTTGTATCATTGGGCTTCGCTACCTGATCCGTCGGGGGCATGTTCGTCTGGTCAGCGAGGACAGGGCGGTGATCAAGTTGGAGCTTGGCGAGATCCTGCAACACATTTTCCATTTGCGACCTGGTACATGCAGGGCGTACAGGCGCTTTTTGCGAGACTGGCTTTGCCTAGGACGATATTTTTCACCTAGGATGAAAGTGCATGTCGTAAATCGTACCTGTTGGGGCGGCAGTGGCCAAATAAATTTGTCAATGTCTGTAAACCCGTTCTCCTGAGCAAGTGCTTGGAATTCGCCCATCCAATGCTCATAATCAGGTCGCTCTGCGAACTTCAGTTGTCGACAATACCTAAGGAATTCTTCGAACTCCGAGGGCATCCCACGGCAAAGATCCTCTGGACGAGCAGACAGCTTGGCACGCTTTATACGCGCGTGCTGCTCGTCCGTTTTGGGTACGCCATTGCGAGTCCAAGGGAGTCCGCCAGGGGTCAGAATGTGGATCAACATCAATGCAGCAGCTTCAAGGTCGTCTCGACGAGACGGAACTGCAGTGTAGTTCATGGGGACGCATCAACCGGCGAAAGAGTCTGAAATACTGACCCTTGCCTTTACAATGGACACCGATCGACGTGAACCAATAATTCCCGAGAAAATCTCTCTTCTGCTTCGAATCGGGGATGTGACGACGGGTAATGGGATCAACATAGCGTTTGGAGAATCCAAAATCGATCATGTAGATCATGGTTTCGTTGGGTGCACGGCCAACCACGCAGTTTCCAAGTTGAATATCGCGATGGAGGACTTCTCGGTGATGCATCGTCCGGAGTCGTGATATCTACAGAGTTCGCGTGGTCAGCGGATTGATATAGATGTCTGACGGTGTCTCAGTACCACTTGATAAGCAATCGAGCAAACGCTCCGTAAATCTAGTGTCCTCTTGCCATTGTTTCGGTATATAGTGTCTAGGCTTGACCCAAGCAGACTAATGACAAGATAATGCCATTTTCCTTGCACGCCGGAGGCAAACAGACTCGGCATGCCTTCTGCACCTTGCAGCAATGGATAGAAATATTCTTCATATCGATTAGTAGGGCACTCATGATTGACGTCTTGCACCTTGAGCGCAACTAGATCTCCATTGAACACGTGGTACGCGCTGAAAATCGAACCTACATCCTCCTGGGTCAGCAGAACTGCCGCAGAACTACTACCTTACCAGAGTAACCAGATCCCAATTGGGCATGCAACCAGTAGTTCCCCAGACGGCGAGGTATCTCATCAGGTTTGGGGGCCATGGTGTGGGTCCTTGGCCAGGAGCTCTGTGCAAGTCCTCCGCGCAGGCGTCCTCAGCAGAAGAGGGAGCAAAGTTGCAGCACGTGGTCAACGATTTGAATTGCGGGAACGCGTCAGTCACATGATCACAATCATACAAGCTCGTTCTCGAAATGCTACTAGTACAGACATTGCAATCTTTGCTCGTCCAGTCTCCAATATTCGCTACGACACGCATTGACAGATAGTTATGGAGCCATCACAGTATATTTACAACTGCTTTGCCGATTTCTCTGCGTATTTGGTGGACAGCTCGGCAGCCAACTTGAGTGCGCGAGGCGTATCATACTTGTCCATGACAACTTCCACAAGTTGTATTTTCCCTGCGGCGGAAAATTGAGGATCGTCTAGTAAATTTTCGAGTCCCGGCTTGTTGCGAACCGTGTAGGACCGCGATAAGGTACCGTCGAGATCCCCGAGAGTAGTGAGAAGTGACGCCCATTTCCTGTGACCAAACCATTTCAGAAACACGGGCCGAAAAAGATATTGTTACTAACCAGTCAACAATGTCATTGTATTTCCTATCGCAAACTTAGCACAGCGTGCTGGGTGATAAGAACGTCTCACACCTGTCCTTGCCGTGGAGGTTCCTCTCGATGTTGTAACCGCTATTGTTGATCAGAAAGATGATTGGCGTGAGTCGATGATGAATCATCGTGGAGAGTTCTTGAACGCCAAGCTGCCTGTAGATCACTAAGATAACACCGATATGACATTTGTCCAGCCTACATGCTGCCATCGCCGACGAAAAGGATGACACGTCCAAGTTCCTTGTCGCGGGCGGCGAGGGCTGCTCCCAGGGTACTCCCTGCGGTTCTCAACGTTGCCAGGTAACCCGCTGTATTCGTTCTCGAAACTTACCGACAGACCAACCGATACTGCCATACAGTATTTGACTCAAGAACACGGATTGTTCGGGTAACGGAATGTCTATGACGCCGAAACTTGAGGTTCCTGGCGCACACTAAGTCTAGCTTGCAAAGTATATGTACTGGTAACCGCGTACCCGTCTCCGCAACAATCACATCGTTTCGTTTAAAGAATTTGCTGACTCGTGGCCAGAAGTAAAGCTGCGTGATGACATCGTCATGTTCAACAGGGACTTCCACCCTTGGTCTAGGAACGACAATTTCTTTAGCTTGGTAGTGTTGCTGCTTCAGACGAGAGGTGAGCTTTGGAAGTAAAAGCTTCATCCCGATCCCTGGGAAGTGCGCGTGGCGTATGAGGGTGTGATCAGAGTGCAGCTGAAACTAGTTCAGAATCTCGCTAACTTCAAGCGCTTGGAAGGCTGGCAAACCTCGATGGTGCGGGCGGTCGGAATTCGATATGTAAACATGCCGGTGTTGAAGTCAGATTTCAGGGCGCCAATAGACAGTATCAGCTTGGCCTTTTCTACACCTTCCTTGATCACGGGGTCACTGACGGACCCTATGTAAATCTTGGAGGGTCAAGGTAAGTAAGGGATCGAGTAAGTCTGGGAAAAAGCATACACCGCCATACCGATCATATTCCTCGCTGACCGTGGTCTTGCCCATGGGGGCCGAGTACACGGGAAAACGGGTGGCAACAATCAAGTCTTTCACTTCATCCTGCACATCGTGCCGAGATACGCAAGCATCGACGAGAATAACGACTTCGTTTTCCGCCTCATTGATAGCTTCGGTGATCTCATCCAAGACGGAACTTTCCACTGCAGGATCGTTTGGAGGAGGCCCGCGGGGGAGCAGGACCTTCAATCGTTTGGTCGAAATTTGTTGAGATACCATATCGGTTGGAATGGTCAAGTAAACTGGCCGAGCCTAGGGACGGGTAAATATTAGACCAAAATGGATAGAATGGGAGACATACACGAGTGATGCAATCAGCGAGGATGCGGTCAATTTCTGCGGCGGCATACACCTTGTTCATCAGTATCGCATGAGATATGGTCACGTGGCTTGCTGCCTTGGTGTAAACGTCAAACCTACCCACAGACATGAGTGAGGTTCTGTCTAGTCGTGTTTGTCAGTACCTTCCATCTCCGAGAGTGTGATGGAGTAAAGGTCTTGTCTTGAGTTGAACGGTGCTTGGGACTCCTACTACATGGAGAACTGGAACCATCTCGGAGAACGCTGGCTGGAACATGAGGGTTGGACATGATGAAAAGGGGTGGTTTTCTCACCTCCCGCGATGCCGTTGATGGCGCTTAACTCTCCGACCCCAAACCTTGTACAAAGTGTCAGGAAGACCACAGAAAAATCGTGGTGCAAGTACGTTGTAACGATCACACCTATGCTGTGTGGTTTGACTCTTGCATACCCATCGGCAGCATACGCCGCATTGAGCTCATTACTACAGCGTCACATAAGAAGGTACACGCCGATGCAAAGTAAAGTCCATACCAATTCCCAATCCACTGGATCTTGGGATGGTCCTCTATGTAATCCTTGAAGACAAGGCTGTCAGTGGGACCGCCATGTCAGCACTCATAGGCGCACCAGGAATGCTGAATTGTGTGTGAGCATTACTGTAAATACGACTGCACGGGCTAGACATACGCATATTAAAATCGCCAGGAACACCAAAGATAGACTAAGGGTGCGTTTGTCAAGTATTTCACAGTGTTGCAGAGGAGCGGATATACCGAAACTCCAAGTTGTTCCAACCTAGTAAGGAGGTAATCGGAGACAGTGATTTGCTCCTCATCTTCACTCTCGGCAGGTGCAAAGGAATGCAGTTCATGGCGAAGTCTGGCGACCTCGGTCTGAAGATCAGTTATAGTGGCTTCCATGATGGTGGGAGTTCAAGAGGGGCTAGCCGGGACGACTCGCCCTTTATGTCTGTCTCTTTCAGGGGAAGATGACGGGTCAATGACTTGCCTATTTCAGATAGCTCCAGACCTACGCCTCTGTCCGAGCCCCTCGGGGACGCCCCAATGTGCCTTGGCCTCGTGTGAGCGACTGACTGTGAGCGGGTACGCCAGGTACCCAGAGATTCAAAACACGCATCGAAATCCCGTTTGTGACATCCCCGTCGCCCCAGAATTTTATCTTTGGGGTGCATGGATATCCCTAATGTAGGGGCCTTGTTCCTGATATCCCGCGACGGACACGGGGCGTCGTCGTCAAAGTGGACTTTGCTGCGAACTGCATCCGACGATAAAGGCCAGAAGGTTCCTCCTGTGAAAACAAATTACAGTATCCCTATTCTGGGAGTCGTTACTCGGAGTCTCGCGCGGCGACAAAGGGGGCGCGCCCATTTATCGTGAAGTGTGCTGATGCACACAATGTCTTCCAAATCGCCCCTGGTCCACTTACTGATCGTCAATTCCGACCGCCCTGGACTTCAGTATCCGGCATCAGCGGTCAGCATCATCCCAATTACTTCCCCCGACTGTCTGGTGCCAACAGGGGGGTTCAGGGGGCCGGGATCAAAGGGTATCAGTAAGTGAATAAGAGCTGTATTTTTTGGGGATGCATGCATCATACCGTATCATGAAAAGGAAAACGATTATCGGCGAGTCATGGCAGAGCATGCGAGGAAGCGGGACACGGGGAATATGCGGGGACCTTACAATTATTCGTCGTCTTCCTCCTCGGCCTCTTCTTCCTCTTCCTCTTCCTCGTCCTCGTCCTCGTCCTCATCCTCATCCTCTTTTTCAGCTTCGACAACGGCTGTTGCGATTCGGTCCAAGTCACGCTGACCATCCTGGCTAATTCTGCGACCACCGTTCTCTGTCTGCTCGAGGACGCCGATCTTCTCGAGGGATTGACATATCTTGCGTTGCACGGAAGCGGAGGCACCCGCATGGTGCGAAGGTCGGTTACCGCGCCTGTTGCGACCACCATGAAGTTTTGTGAGCTTGCCAATGCCAACGTCTTTGCGAAGGTAGATGTGCCGTGCGATTGCAGCTACAATACGACGTTGAGCGACATCGGAATTCAGGGGCGTGCATGGTTACCTGCACGGATGTAGTACCAGTCAGCGTCATAAGGAGCGAGCTCCTTGTAAGAGCCTGTTTTGACGATGTCGACCCATGTTGGCACCTCGAGCTTCCCGGCACGCTTGAGGTGGGATGCGTACGCGGCAATGAATGCTTCTGCGCTGAGCGTCGGGGTGAGCGTCGGGGTGGACGAAGGGACGGAGGGGCGCACCTGACGTCTCTTACGCCTGGCATGATGGGATGAGATGGAAATTAGAGTTTGGATCTGGGATTGAATTCAGCCACTGCTGTACAGTTTATATTAGTCAGCAGATCCCCTGATTGGGTGATCTCTCCACGCCACTCGCGATCGCGATGACCGTGTCCGTGCACGCGCTCCCGCCAGAGCTGCTGGTCGAGATATTCGTCGCGTCTGCGCCGCACTCACAGTTTGCGGCCCTCGTCATATGCGCCGTCTGCAGGCTCTGGCGCAGCGTCTGTCTCGCCGCCCCCAGAGCATGGCAGCTCATCCTCGTCTCCAGCGCTCCCCGCCCCATCCGCTCCATCGCCGCCCAGGCAGAGCTCTGGATCGCCCGCGCTGACCCTCTCCCCTTCAGCGTCGACCTCGATCTCGCCGACTTTGACCGTCTCCTCCCAATCATGTCCTGCTTCCTCCCCCATCTCGCCCGCTGGACGGACTGCAAAATCGCATTCCAGGGCCACACTGCTTACACCCGTCTCTCTGACCTCACCCTCTCCACTCCCCGTCGCATTCTCCACCACCTCGACGTCCGTCTCAAGGTTCCCTTTGACACCGACGGGGATGACGACAGCAACGTCTTTTTCTCCTGTGGGACGTCCAATTTCCGCCACGTCTCCATGAAGATAACCGCTTCCTGTCTCCCCTCGCCGTATCTAGTCAACCCTCTCTGTTTCACCTCGCTCGACATCACAGAATTTTCGTTCATCCACACCGTCCGCTCCCCCGAGCTCCTCAGCTTCCTTGCCCACTGTCCCAATCTCGAACACTTTTACTTGCATGGTGTCTCCTATGAGGAGGGTGTCTTGGTTACATCGCCAATCACCGTCATCCTCCCTCGTTTGCACACCCTCTTACTCGACCTTGTTTGCATCCAGCGCAGCATCCTCTCCCACCTCCACCTTCCTGCTCTCAGGGAGCTCCATCTTCGTCGTTTGAACATGGATGTCTTTCTCGACGGCTACCATATCGAGGAACATGGCGATAGCGACGATGAAGCCCGTGACTTTTCCCAATCTCCCTCGAGTGACCATCACACCGGAATGGGCCTCCGCAAACTCATCCTACGTTCCTGTCCTCCCCTCGAGATTCTCGATATGGACCTCTCAGATATGCGCACAAAGGACTTCAGATGGGTGTTCGATAGACTTCCGTACTTGAAGCAGTTCTCCATCGTCGGATCGGACATGTCCGACAAGGTCGTACAATTCTTCAAACCCGAACTCGTGCAAATGGCCGGCCCCCAACGTCGCTTCCGCGTCCGTCTCCCACAGCTCACGACCCTCAAACTCATTGGTTGTCAACAGTTTTCTGGAGAGGCCTTGGTGGACGCGCTCAGCGCACGAGTTCTGTACACAGACGCGGAAACCCCAAACGAAACTCTGGCGAACGTTATCGTGTCTGGGTGCGACAAGTTTACAGCCGATCATGGAGTGCAACTTTCCTGGTTCCTCCATGAACGTTTACATTTCTCAGAACCTCCCCTCGGGCCACTGTGATCTATTGTTATTGGTGCCCACCGTCATCGGTATTGTATTATCTATATGAAGTGTATGAACATGGTGGATTTGGCACCTCTCGTTGTGTTTGCTATGTTGCTATGTTACTTCCCATGGTATTCACGCCCATTGAAACAATTTTGTGTATGTACTTGTATTCCAATGATGCTAGAAGTAACGTCCATCGAAAAGGCGGGGCCACTGCAAGCCCAACATCGCCTTCACCCGTGACGGCAGCCACTGGCCCAGGTTCATGGGAAATGCGTCGCCCGATCCTTACGATTGGCCTGCTGATTCCCGCAGCGCTCAGAAATAGAGTACCCTCGCGCAGACAACGCCTCACCCATCCTGACATTTTGTGAAAAGGGAGGTCGCGAGATCCTTTTCCGATTGGGATAAATCAACGAGGACATACTACAGGAACGAGCAAACCCCTTATCCTCACGACTAGCAGGATAGATATAAACTATCTAACCCACTCGGCCCGTCGTAAGGATCGGTGGATCCGGAGTTGATGAATATTCCTAGTCATACCATTCACTGAATTCGGGAAATAGTTGCCGCACACTTCCCTACGAAAATCCAGGAGAGCGTCATACCTAGCTGCGTGGCTATAAAAAAAAAAGCGGTAAGCAAAACGCCACTGGAGTCATGATAGTCGACAATTGTCTGAGCAGTCGATAATTCTGGCGCACTGCAGTCAGAAAGACCACTAGATACATCAGAAAACCGTCTCCGCGTAGAGGGCAAGCCCGAGGAATTGGTCCCGGAGTCCTGGGATAGGACAACCACATTGTATCTCAGTTCTGCAAAGA